>JACEFZ010008607.1:0-116471 GCA_014155875.1 Cepaea nemoralis
CTTTGCTGCCAAAGACCGGAAAATTTAGGGGTGCCGTAGAGGAAACGCTTTAAAGACACTCTGAAGATCTCATTAAAAGCTTTTCGAATTCATATTGACACTTGGGAGACTGCTGCCAAAGACCGAAATTCGTGCCGTAGATTATTAATTCAAAATAAATGTCTTAAAAATCGAGAGGATCGACTTCATTGCCCCTGGTTTTATCCCACATGGCTCGGTCTGTTTCGGCAGCATGGCCTGCCGACAGCATCGCACAAAGCACGAACTCCGTATCTCCGGCGACGACCCCCAGGAGTCTCCGAGAAAAATGCACTCATGAACCGAAAGACGTAGCCGGGAAACGAACCCACAACATTGAGAGCACGAGGCATACGGCTTGACCACTTCGCCACGGAGACTCCCAAACTATACATTTCTTATTATTATTTTTATTTTTTTATATATTTATTATATTATTGACGGTCTCCCTGGTCGAGGAGTTAGCAGCTTTCTGCGTAACTCCGAATACTCTCGTGGTTGACGTGAGCGCACGAGAATTAGAAGCGGTTCGAGTCGCGCCATTTACTTATGAGAATATGGAGCCGGTCGCTCAGAAAGCAATGGCAAACTACTGAGAGTAATCTTGCCAAGATATCAACAATCAGCTGAAAGATGATGATGTTGACAGCGATGTCCTTTAAAGGATATGCAAAATATTATATGTAATTATATTATTATTATTAATATTATTATTATTATTATTATTATTATTATTATTATTATTATTATTATTAGTCATACATTATTACGCAAGAGTGCAGTCACTTGTGAAGCAACCAGAACTGCTAGAGTTGTGAAGAAAAGGCTCGACAGAAAAACCACTGCAGGAGATCCTCCTCCTGGAACGTCAAGCATTCTTTGCCCACATTGTCGAAGAACATTTGGAGCCAAAATAGGTCTTACCAGCCGTCTTAGAACTCACAGCTCCATACTTTCAACCACTTAGCCACAGCTCTCCACTGGATGAAATGAATGGTCATCATCATTCTTGATGGACAAACATGGTATAGGAACATGACAGAGATTGTGATAGTGCCAAAGATGTTGATGATAACAATGATTGTAGGAATAATGATGACAGCGATAATGACAGTCGCAGCACTGACTAAGTCGGTATTAGTCATGATGATGAGGTAGAGGGGGCAGCGGAAGGGGGGACTGAGGAAGATGATGAGCAAGTTGATGAGCATGATAAAGAGGAGGAGTAGGAGGGGGAAGGTAATATTGATGATTATGAGATGATAATGATGGTGGTTGTGCTAATATTATGTTGATAATTTAACTATAACCTTGTTAATGATTCTGTTGATATTGTCATTATAACTTTCTTGATAAATCTGGCACTATTGTAACTATAGCGCTCTTGATGATTATGTTGATATTGTAACTACACATTTGTTAATGATTATGTTGATATTGTAACTACACATTTGTTAATGATTATGTTGATATTGTAACTACACATTTTTTAATGATTATGTTGATATTGTAACTACACATTTTTTAATGATTATGTTGATATTGTAACTACACATTTTTTAATGATTATGTTGATATTGTAACTACACATTTTTTAATGATTATGTTGATATTGTAACTATAGCGCTCTTGATGATTATGTTGATATTGTAACTATAGCGCTCTTGATGATTATGTTGATATTGTAACTACACATTTTTTAATGATTATGTTGAGACTATGCCCACGACATTCATGCTCTTGAGGCTGTAATCTCTCCCTCTGATTGTATTGATATTGTCACGCTGTGACCTCCCTTACTGCCAGCCAGGTATACAGTGCTACACCCATATTTGTATAGACAAATCGGTACTCCATGTGGTCAGTTTCCTAGATATTTTCCGGTACTCATTTTAGGTTGGGTCGACCTGGCACTGCAGGTTAATTTTTACAATTTCAAATTCGCTAGAATGGTGATGGAACTGCTGACCGCCGCGCAGTTAGCCAAGCGTCTAGCTATTAGACTACCGCGGTTGCTGACACTGGTTATCTTAGCCTATGCGTATTTGTCTTTGCTGTGTCTCCCGTGTCAGCTGTAATTCGATTAGATTATGACAATGATGGTGATGATGTGGGCGGTTATCATCATCAGTATATTCTTCTTCTTCTTCTTCTTCTTCTTCTTCTTCTTCTTCTTCTTCTTCTTCTTCTTCTTCTTCTTCTTCTTCTTCTTTTTTTAAAATCATCGTCATCTTAGTATTTTCTTCTTCTTCTTTACCATCATCGTAATCACCAGTATTATTATTCTTCTTCTTCTTCTTATTCATCATAAGCGATATCATCATGGTCATCATCATCACCATCATAATAATCACGCCTACATTGGTGATTCTGTCCATGTTTTAATCATGTTTGCTTTGGTGATTCTGTCCATGTTTTAATCATGTCTAACTTGGTGATTCTGTCCATGTTATAATCATACCTACATTGGTGATTCTGTCCATGATGTAATCATGCCTACATTGGTGATTCTGTGTATGCTGTAATCCTGCCTACATTGGTGATTCTGTGTATGCTGTAATCCTGCCTACATTGGTGATTCTGTCTTTGCTGTAATCATGCCTACATTGGTGATTCTGTCCATGATGTAATCATGTCTACATTGGTGATTCTGTCCATGATGTAATCATGTCTACATTGGTGATTCTGTCTATGCTATAATCATACCCACATTGATGATTATGTCCATGTTATAATCATACCCACATTGATGATTATGTCCATGTTATAATCATACCCACATTGGTGATTCTGTCCATGAAGTAATCATACCCACATTGGTGATTATGTCCATGTTATAATCATACCCACATTGGTGATTATGTCCATGTTATAATCATACCCACATTGGTGATTATGTCCATGCTGTAATCATCGATATTTCTCGTCACTGGCAGACGGCTCCACGCTGGCGGCCTGCTGTTGATTGCCATGGTCCTGATCGGACTCAACAGCCACTTCACCATGACCTTTGAGATGATTGACAGGAATGGCGACTACAAGTGCCAGCCCAGCAGCGACTTTGATCAGTTCATGCGCGTATGGTACTGGCTGGACGCCGTCATCTACGCCATACTTCCAGCCCTGCTGCTCATTATTCTCAACGCCTTGATTATTAAAGGCATTCGACGGTCAGCGATAGTGCAGGTAATGGTTGGTCATATGTTCGCTATTTGTGTTGTTTATGAAAGTTAAGAATCACAACCCCCTGGACTTCTATCGTGTGACTGAATCTTGAACATCCAACAGTCACTGGAGGATCTCGGGTTGGGTTTTAGAGAAACTTCAACATCCAACAGTCACTGGGAAATCTCGGGTTGGGTTTTAGAGAAACTTCAACATCCAACAGTCACTGAGATATCTCGTGTTAGGTTTGAAAGAAGCTTCAACATCCAACAGTCACTAGGGGATCTTGTGTTAGGTTTGAGAGAAGCTTCAACATCCACCAGTCACACTGGGATCTCGTGTTAGGTTTGAGAGAAGCTTCAACATGCAGCAATCACTTAGAGATCTCTGGTTAGGTTTGAGAAAAGCGTCAACATGCAGCAGTCACTGGGATCTAGGATTATGTCGATAGGTAGTACAGAAATAAGCTGTAATGGGGTTGCCATAGATCCATAGTTAAGGAAGGATTTACCGTCGTTAAATGTGTTCTGTATATTCCTAGTGTAAGAGGGCTTTTCTGTGGTACATTGGGTACTACAGATTCCCGCTTATGGGAATATCTACCGTCCTAAAATGGGTAGCAAAGTTTCAAAGTTAAGGAGCAATTTGAAACAACGTAATGAGTAACAAAAGCGCCCAGTGATCTGGGTATTTTTTTTCATTGGCACCTTGCCGTCTTGACAGACGATAGTTTGTGCTTTAAAAAGGCATAATAACTTTTAACTATGGCGGTAGCGAGTGTGACTGATAAGGCCAATTTGCGCTGTAAATTTCCGTTCACAGTGGGTGCATGTGAACACGTGGTCATTTCCACCATCATGCACCATCTTACGTCTCAAACGCTTGGTGTGTGACTTTTCTGCAATAATTTTCTCCTTTGACTTTATTCCATTTCTGATATTTGCCCTCCATGCAACACGTTCAGCGGCGACTTGCTCCCAATGTGCATTATCAATGCCTGTATCAATCATGTCCCCGCTTACACACATCTTTGTATCGTAGTAGAGGCCGACCTGAGATCTCTTACCCATCTGTAATTCACCAAAAAAGATATCCTTTGGTATTCTACCATCATCCATCCTCCTAAGATGTCCTATCCATCTAAGTCTACGAAGACTGAGCATGGAATAAACTGTCACACAACCTGATCTTTCCAATACTTCAGTATTTGTGATTTTGTCTTGCCACTTAATACCAAGAATTCTTCGCAGACACCGCATATGAAAGCTGTTTAAGTTGTTCTCTTGGTGTGAGTAAGTTGTCCAGGTTTCACTGCCATAGAGAAGAGTACTAAGGACACAGGCTTGATAGACAAGGACTTTTGTTTTGGCAGTAAGCTTCCTGTTCTCCCAGACTCTTTTCTTAACCTGTTCATTGTTGTTGCTGCCTTACCAATCCGGATGTTGATTTCCTGATCTAGGGATAATTTGCTATTTACCACTGATCCTAGATATGTAAAATGGTCTACTATCTCTAGTTCGGCGTCGTCAATAAAGATTGATGGTACCCCATGTGCACCTTGTGACATAATCTGTGTCTTCTTTTTGCTAATTGTTAAACCAAATTCAGAACAAGCATTGGAGAATGCAGATAGTAGACATTGCAATTCTTCCTCAGAGTGGGTCGTAACTGCAGCATCATCTGCAAAAAGCAACTCTCTGATCAGTACCCTCCTAATTTTGGTCTTAGCCTTCAATCTCTGAGCATTGTATAGGCCGCCATCTGAGCGTGAGTGAATGTATATACCACCATCCTGATCATGAAATGCATATTTCAGTAGAAGTGAAAAGTATATTCCAAAGAGGGTGGGAGCTAGTACACAACCTTGCTTAACTCCACTCTTGATTTCAAATTCTTCAGAAGTTGCACCATCAAACTTGATTATACCCTTCATGCCTGTGTGGAACGATTCCACAATGGACAGAAGAGTTGGTGGGCAGCCAATCTTCTTTAGTGCCTTGAACAGACCCTCACGACTGACCAAATCAAATGCCTTTGTGAGGTCGATGAAGGCAATAAACAGTGGTTGATTCTGTTCACGGCATTTTTCTTGCATTTGTCGCAATGAGAATATCATATCAGTGGTAGACCGGTTCTGTCGAAAGCCACACTGTGATTCGGGGTAGACTTGATCTCCTAGGACTTGAAGTCTGCGCAGAACAATTCTGGCAAATACTTTTCCAACAATACACAGAAGTGAGATACCCCTATAGTTGTTGCAGTCGCTCCGATCGCCCTTGTTCTTGTACAGTGTTTATGATGCTTGAATCTTTGAAATCCTGTGGGACTTGTCCTTCACGCCAGCATAGCTCTATTAGCTGGTGGATCTGTATAGTGAGTGTGTCTTGCCCACTCCTGATAACCTCTATTGGAATCCCATCCTTACCTGGAGCCTTGCCAGATGCAAGTTCATTTATAGCACACTTAACTTCTGTTATGGTGGGAAGTGTGTCCAGGTGGTCAAGAGTTGGTAGAGCCTCTATGGCGTTGAGGGCATCATCCGCTAGTTTGGTCTCACTTGAGTAAAGCTCCAAATAGTGCTCTACCCATCTGTCCATCTGCTGTTTCTTATCAGTGATGATTTCTCCAGTCAAGGTTTTCAATGGTGCACTTCTTTTGATCACTGGACCGCAGGCTTTCTTTATTCCTTCATACATGCTTCTTATGTCTCCCTTATCACTTGCGATTTGAATGGACTCACATAACTTGATCCAATAATCATTTGCACACTGCCTGGCAGCCTTTTGCACATCCTTCCTAGCTTGCCTAAGCTCACTCAGAGTGTTACGCGTTGGTCTTTCCTTGTTTCTTAAGAGAGCTTTCTTCTTCTTATCAATCAAGGGCTGCAGAGTCTCGCTGTTGGCCGCAAACCAGTCCTGCCTCTTATGATCCACAGTGCCGTAAACCCCTACGGCAGTTTTATAAAGAGTTTCCTTAATTTGACCCCACTTTTCATTTACTGTACAATTTTCTGGTGTATCAGTGAAAGCGTCTTCAAGTTGCTGTTGAAAACTGAAAGCACTTTTCAGGATCATGAGTGTTAATAATATTAATCCTTAGGCTAGATTTGTGTTAGCTGTGTAGATTCTCTTTGGTCTCAGTCTAACCCTTGCAACAACCAAAGAATGATCCGTATCACAGTCAGCACTGTGGGTAACTACGAGTCAATGATATATGGTTCAGATGTTGTCTCCGTGTGATGATGAAGTCCAGCTGGTGCCAATGGCCGGATCTTGGATGTTTCCATGTGACCTTATGCATCTCTTTTGTTTTAAAAAAGGAGTTTGTAATACATAGGTCATTACTGGTGCAATGCTCCAGCAGCCTTTGCCCATTTTCATTCATGCGACCGATGTTGTATTTTCCAAGGCACACTGGCCATGAACTCGAGTCCTTGCCCACACGAGCATTGAAATCACCGAGCATATAAATGTAGTCAGATTTTCTAACTGCCTTGATCACGGAGTCTAACTCCTCATAGAACGAATCCTTCACATCATCAGAGGAATCGAGTGTCGGTGCATATGCAGTAATAATGGTGGCAAACCCACAAGAGGTTGCCAAGCGCAGGGATAATAGTCTTTCATTTCCTCCTGCTGGAATTTCAATCATTCCCAGTAGCGAATTCTTCACTGCAAAGCCCACACCGTGTTGCCTTTTTTCTGCCTGACCTCTACCCTTCCAGAAAAAGGTGTAGTTGTTTTCCCTGAGTGACCCTTCCTCAGCGAGGCGAGTCTCCTGCAGGCCAGCAATATCAATGTTTAGACGATTGAGTTCGGCATCAATCACAGCCGTTTTTCTCACATCGTCAATATTGGTCAAGTATTGCCTCTCCATAGCACAAAGCCTGGGCTAAAATATAGAGATCATGTGTTGCCCATGCAGCATGATCCCTCTCTCGGCCTGCCTAGTTTACTCCAGAGGAAAGGTAACACCCCTACATCTGGAACAAGACAAGCTGCAGAAGCTGCCGGATCAGCAAAGCAATGCTCTAACTGTCCGCCTGTCGGAGCTTCGATCCTAGACCAGTCGCCAACCAAGGCTTAGGGCCTGGTCTGCCCTGCCATGACATTTTGTCTTTAGCTTGCATTTCCTCGCACCAGGGTAAGGCTTGTACCCTCCCAATTGCGCTCTTCCGCCCGAAGCCGTTGGCACAATGTGGGGTGTCGGGTTTGGTAAGCGCCGCCCAACGTTCAGCGCTAACAGAAACCAGGTAGTACCGTCTACTGTTATACGGTAGCTCAGTCATATCTGACTAAGACCTGACCTGAGATCATTACTGCAACCCCACATCCCCCACTTTAATTACTTGTGTGGGCTAAGGTATATTAGAAAGATCTGGGTATTTACTGTCATAAAATCGGTAGCAGAGATGTCCAGTGATCTGGGTATTTACCGTCATAAAATGGGTAGCAAAGACCCCTCTTGGAGAATGCATTACCAACTCAGGTCTAATCACAGTCATCCTGTGTGTGATGTACTGTAACATTGTAGTTTACTTTTTCTTTCTAATATACCTTAGCCCACACAAGTAATTAAAGTGGGGGATGTGGGGTTGCAGTAATGAATGGGTACCAGTATTATTGTTGGATGTTGGACTTACAGTGGTAACATGTGTTGTATATATTCCTGGCTGTGGGTAACATGGGTTGTGTATATTCCTAGCTGTGAGGGACGAAACAACGCCTATTAAGAAAATAGGATAAGATCAAATGACTACAACCAATGCAAGACAGAAGACAGAGCAGGACCCGGCAACAAGCAGAGGAACTGTAAAGAGTGACCCCATGTAGCAGGGGTTGAATGATCTTGAAAGGTGAATACTTAAGCGAAACATCTTTCTGAGATGAATACAAAGAAAGGTGAATACTTCAGCGAAACATCTTTCTGAGATGAATACAAAGAAAGGTGAATACTTCAGCGAAACATCTTTCTGAGATGAATACAAAGAAAGATTATGACAGATTCAATATCCAAGATATCAATAGGCAAACCCATCAACAACGAAAACATATTCGGAGCTTAAAGTCAATAGCGCCCGTCTGGGGGATATAAAACATTCATGGTAATGAGAAAAATTACTGTTAGAATGAATGAGAAATACGAGAAGCAACAATAAACTACACATGAGAACATTATCCAAGCAGCACTTGGACTCGTGCATGCTTGCGAATCAACAAAACACGCAACAGGGATTCTCCTGAATCTAAACAAAACAAACACACAAAGAGATTAAAGAAGACACAGACAATGAAACCTTTAAAATGCTCAATAACTTCAGAACAAATATAGAGGTATTGAAAACTGCAGCAGAAATGTCGTTAATAGACCAAATAAGGAGAAACAAATAGCTCTTTTCACAGATAGAAGTCAGTTGTTTCAATATTGATGAGCAGACACATTGTAAAACTACCAGATCCAACAGTAGCAATCTGGGGACTTCGTCAGAAAAACAAACAGGTTTTTAAACAATGGATCCCATGACATTGCAACATACTTGGCAGTCGACAGATTGTTAAAAGAAAGGTGGAAGACTATATCGGCCTGGTGTAGACATAACAAACTGAGGTGAAAAGATTTATAAGAAGCAATTATAGAACCAAAGGAAAATCAGAGCATCCGTGAAACCAGACACAGGGTTCATATTACCAACTCCACCGAAGAGAACAAATAACAACCTTTAGAATCTGGACAGGACACAGTCGACTAAAGTACCACGTTAAATAAACTAATGATAAGAGATGCTCATATATCTAACCGTGGGACAAGACACAACCGACGAAAATACCACGTTTAAAAAACTAAAGATGGGAGACACTGATATATCTAGCCGTGGGACAGAACACAACCCACTAAAGTACCACGTTTAATAAACTAAAGATAAGAGACGCTGATATATCTAGCCGTGGGACAGGACACAACCCACTAAAGTACCACGTTTAATAAACTAAAGATAGAGACGCTGAATATATCTAGCCGTGGGACAGGACACAACCCACTAAAGTATCACGTTTAATAAACTAAAGATAAGAGACGCTGATATATCTAGCCGTGGGACAGGACACAACCGGCTAAAGTACCACGTTTAATAAACTAAAGATAGGAGACACTGATATATCTAGCCGTGGGACAGGACACAACCCACTAAAGTATCACGTTTAATAAACTAAAGATAAGAGACGCTGATATATCTAGCCGTGGGACAGGACACAACCCACTAAAGTATCACGTTTAATAAACTAAAGATAAGAGACGCTGATATATCTAGCCGTGGGACAGGACACAACCCACTAAAGTACCACGTTTAATAAACTAAAGATAGAGACACTGATATATCTAGCCGTGGAACAAGACACAACCCACTAAAGTATCACGTTTAATAAACTAAAGATAAGAGACACTGATATATCTAGCCGTGGAACAAGACACAACCCACTAAAGTATCACGTTTAATAAACTAAAGATAAGAGACACTGATATATCTAGCCGTGGGACAGAACACAACCCACTAAAGTACCACGTTTAATAAACTAAAGATAAGAGACACTGATATATCTAGCCGTGGGACAGAACACAACCCACTAAAGTATCACGTTTAATAAACTAAAGATAAGAGACGCTGATATATCTAGCCGTGGGACAGGAGACAACCCACTAAAGTATCACGTTTAATAAACTAAAGATAAGAGACGCTGGTATATCTAGCCGTGGGACAGGACACAACCCACTAAAGTATCACGTTTAATAAACTAAAGATAAGAGACACTGAAACATCTAGCCGTGGGACAGGACACAACCCACTAAAGTATCACGTTTAATAAACTAAAGATAAGAGACGCTGATATATCTAGCCGTGGGACAGGGCACAACCGGCTAAAGTCAATCAATCATGTGCCATGCCGGAAAGCGTGGGCGGTGATGACTCGACATTTCACTCGATCACCAGCGTCGTGGATCAGCTCAGTGTTCCTTCTCGTCCATGCCATATGGCCAATCCATCCAGGTATTTTCCTCTCGGTCTTCCTCTTGGTCTGTTCCCTTCGATCTTGTCAATTATCACTAAGTTCTCCAATCCATTTCTTCTCATAACATGTCCAAATATTTTTGACTATTTACGTCTAATTTCTCTAATCAATTTACGATTTTCATTTGTCTCCTTTAGTACTTGGTCATTGGTTTTTCTGTCTGTCCATGGTATTCTTTGCATTTTCCTCAGAAACCACATTTCTGCAGCCATCAGATGTTTTTCAGCTTGACTGCACATTGTCCAAGTTTCACATCCATACTATAGAACAGGCTCTATGTAGCACCTCAACACTCGACTAAAGTACCACGTTAAATAAACTAAAGATGAGAGGCACTGATGAATCTAGCCGTGGAACTGGTAAAATGATATCTAAACATTTGCTGCAGGGGTGACCAACATATGCAGAACAGAGACAACTGTTGGCCTATACCCACTGCATTTGAGGACAAACTCGATGGAGAACAACCTTAAACTGACTGCTGTTTTCTTTGGATGTATTAAGTTTACACCTGAAGGTTTACGGAGAAGAAGAGGAAACCCGATCCTGACCCACAAGCCCATCTCTGTCCCATTTTATATGCATTGATGTAGTTTGTCGTGTAATTAATATGTTTATCATCTCGATCTTTTTCGTGATACTTACAGAGAGAACTGACCAGCAAAGCCTCCCAAGTGGCGGAGACCATGAGACAACAGCGGCAAATCACCATCATGCTAGTTGTGGTATGCATCGCTTACGTCCTTCTCATCACGCCTCTAGCTCTCTTCTACGCCATCCAGCCCTACTGGTCATACAAACACAGCCCTGGGGAACACGCCAAGTACCTGTTCATCAATCAGCTGGCTTTCATGTTGTCAGACTCCACTCACGCTGTCAACTTCTATCTCTATTTCTTCAGCACTCAACGATTTCGCAAGCGATGTTTGGAAACGCTTTTCTTCTGCTGCTTGCCTCACCGACGAGCTCGACGATTCCGAGGTTCCACCATTTCGGGGGATGTCCAAGGGATTCCGGCTCAGCGTCACGGATGAAACCACCATCCAACATAACACTGTCCAGTTGGCCAATCTCTCTTCTTCTTCGTCATCTTCGTCGAACCATCTGCTGGTTGGCAACGGGGATAACAGTATGACAAAGTTGAAGCGAGCTCGAGACTGCAGCATGACAGTCGCTTGAACATGTCCCGGTGGTCATCTTACAGAGGAGATCAGTCGGGATATGTTGTATCTGATACTACTTTGAGTATCATGTTACAAGAACTTGGCCATGAAGATCATTACAATTCTTTTTTTCCGGGATTGTCATATTTTACGAACTGACAGTTGACATTTGAATAACTGTAGATAATTAATAATTCTTTTTATTCGAAATTGTCATAGTTTAAGAACAGGGCAGTCGATAACTGAATACTGCTACTGATACTACTGCTATTAAAACTACTACTACTACTACTACTACTACTACTACTACTACTACTACTACTACTACTACTACTACTACTACTACTGCTGCTGCTGCTGCTACTACTACTACTACTACAACCACCACTACTACTACTTCTACTAATATTACTACTACTACTACTACTACTACTACTACTACTACTACTACTACTGCTACTACTACAACTTTTATAATTACTACTACTACTACTACTACTACTACTACTACTACTACTACTACTACTACTACTACTATTACTACTATTACTACTACTACTACTACTACAACTTTTATTATTATTATTATTACTACTACTACTACTACTACTACTACTACTACTACTACTACTACTACTACTACTACTACTATTACTACTACTACTACTACTACAACTTTTATTATTATTACTACTACTACTACTACTACTACTACTACTACTACTACTGATGCTGCTGCTGCTGCTGCTGCAGCAGCAGCTGATTCAAATATTACTACTATTCCTTCTACAATTACAACCACAACCTCCACTAGTGCTACACAACTAAAGTCATAAGTACTGCTATTTCTGCTGCTATTGATAAAATATAAAAACAACTACTGCTACCACCATGAATTAGTCCAATACTGCTACCACCAAGGATTTGTCCAATACTGCTACCACCAAGGATTTGTCCAATACTGCTACCCCATGGATTTGTCCAATACTGCTACCGCCGTGGATTTGTCCAATACTGCTACCACCATGGATTTGTCCAATACTGCTACCACCATGGATTTGTCCAATACTGCTACCGCCGTGGATTTGTCCAATACTGCTACCACCATGGATTTGTCCAATACTGCTACCACCATGGAATTGTCCAATACTGCTACCACCATGGATTTGTCCAATACTGCTACCACCATGGATTTGTCCAATACTGCTACCACCATGGATTTGTCCAATACTGCTACCACCAAGGATTTGTCCAATACTGCTACCACCAAGGATTTGTCCAATACTGCTACCACCATGGATTTGTCCAATAATGCTACCACCATGGATTTGTCCAATACTGCTACCACTATGGATTTGTCCAATACTGCTACCACCAAGGATTTGTCCAATACTGCTACCACCAAGGATTTGTCCAATACTGCTACCCCATGGATTTGTCCAATACTGCTACCAACAAGGATTTGTCCAATACTGCTACCACCATGGATTTGTACAATACTGCTACCACCATGGATTTGTACAATACTGCTACGAATGTGACGACAGCTGTTGCTGCTAACACCATGACTACGGCTGCTAATTCTACCACCAAAACTACGGCCTAATTTGCCACCATACCTGCCGCTACTACTGCTACCACCATGACTACGGCTGCTAATTCTACCACCAAAACTACGGCCTAATTTGCCACCATACCTGCCGCTACTACTGCTACCACCATGATTACGGCTGCAAATTCTACCACCAAAACTACGGCCTAATTTGCCACCATGCCTGCCGCTACTACTACTGCCACCATGATTACGGCTACTACTGCTGTCACTGCTGCCACCATGACTATGACTACTAATGCTACCACCATTACTACATCTACAATTGCTATCACCACATCACCAACTAAAATTGCCACTACCACGACTTTTGCTATTCCTAGTGCCGCCATAACTACCGATACAACTGCTACCTTTTTCGCTAAGACGCCATAATTTTTTTATCTCCTGTCCTATTTCTTGAACCATGGTAATTTCAGAGCCGTATAGTGCTACGGACCAGTATTCCGAAGCGTTTATTGTTTCCACAGTTTACTACAGAGAGTGTAAAGTTTAATTTACATCGTTGATATATAGTCTGTTATTTAAAAATAATAACGCTTATTTAACACACAGAAAAAATATCATAAGACATAGTAAGACGCGTAGAAAACAAATAATTAAGAAACATATAGATAACACAGAGTTAGCTTAACTACAATCAGCCTTTAGAAGTGTTCACCCGGTCTCTTGATATTATTTAGTCTTTGTTCTTCGCTAGCAGGGATGTGAGAAAACTACAGATTTGGCTTTTAGTTTTCTTTCAAGATTGTCGACCTGGAAATTACAACCCGAGGCGTATTTTCACAGACTGACTATCCCAGCAGTGCCATAGTCGCTTTACATTACTATTACCGTCTTACTAATGTCACTGTTAATTATCTACTTTTTTAACTGCACATACGCTGTTCTATGTTGTGATATCATTTTTTTCCTGGCTCCTTGATGAAGGCTTGTGACGAAACGTTCTTCTGTTTATGTGTCACAAGCTTATCGAGCTGCCTTGTATAATTTCACATATTTTTTTATATATCATTCGTTCTCCTCTGAGGGAATTGTTTATTGTTGTACTTAATGTTACTATTGCGACCGCTAATTTGCGAGTTGCCAATGTACATACTTCTGTCACATACAGTTTATATTTGAATATTGACTAAATATGTGTTCATTGAATTTATTCATAGGCATTAACTTTGAGGTTGTTTTTTGTATTTACTTCTTCTTATAGTCTTATATACATGTGGCCATGGTGATCATGTCTGTTTACAACTTTATATTGACATAATTATTGAATATGAGCTATCTGAATTAATTCATTATTTGGCATTGACTTAATTTATGTGCGTGTGTTAATTACTGCACAGTCATGTACATACAAGAATACACAGATTCACACAACACAGAACAAATGTAGGTATTTGGTACGCTAAGCAACAGACTTTACGAACGAACGAACGAACGAACGAACGAACTTTATTTTCAAAGGGTAACAAATTGGGCACGCAGGCCCGTCTTACATTCGGCCCTTCCAATCACTCATCTTTCGTTCGTCTGTGCATAGTGCATTCACATAGGGAAAAAACATTGTCAAATGAATGATGTAAGCATAAACAATGCATGTTACAATGTTATGAGACAAAGCCCCCTCCAATCCTCTATCCATCCACGTGTCCCCACACACACATCCACCACCCAACCACACACATACCCACTCACATACATACCCCCATCCATCCCCCCATCCCCCAACCCACACATACCACACACACCCCCACATACACCATCTCCCACTCACACACACACATCTCCCACCCACCACACATCCCTCCACACACATCCCCCACCCATCCACACACCTGAACAGACTGAACCAACAAGCAGACTGGTTCTGTTGCTGCGACTTCTACTTCTTCTGTTGCTGATGATGATGGTGATGATAACGAAGATGATGATGATGATGATGATGATGATGATGATGATGATGATGATGAGGGAGATAACGAAGAGTGTGATAATGGTGCCAATAACGAAGATGATGGTGATGAGGATGATATCGAAGACATTGATGATCATGCTGGTGACGAAGATAATGATGATGAGGATGATAACGAGGAGGGTTATGATGGTGCTGATGACGAAGATGTTGATGATGGTGTTGCTGTCGAAGATGGTGATGATTAAGATGATAACGAAGATGATAGTGATGAGGATGATAACGACGATAATGGCGTTGAGGATGATAACGAAGATGATGATGGTGCTGATAACGAAGATAATGGTAATGTTGCTGATAATTAAGATGGTGGTGATGATGATGAAGATGATGATGATAACAAATATGATGATGATGATGATGATGATGATGATGATGATGATGATGATGATGATGATGATGATGATGATGATGATGATGATGATGATGATGATGATGACGACGAATATGATGGTGATGAGGAAGATAACGAAGATGATGACGATGATGCTGATCATGAAGATGGTGATGAGATTATCGTCATACCCAGTGGTCTACTGATCCTCGAACTTATGAACTAGAGAATTAATGATAATTTCATAGCATGTTAACAGACAAGCACCATCGACTTTTTTATTTTATATATACCCTATTATGAGGATATGGGTTAACGTCTTTCTCCGTAATCCCGTATATTCTCTTGAGTAACGTAACCTGCACGAGAATCGGTAGCAGTTCTCGCCGCGTTGGTAACTTACGGGGTATGTGAGCTGGTCGCTCATAAAGCAATGGCAAACTACTGAGCCTAATCTTGCCTAGTACATCAACAGCAGCTGGAAAATGCTGATGTTGACTGCAACGTCCTGTAAGGGATGTGCAAAAAAAAAAAATTAGGGTGCGCACAACGTGGGTGTTTATTGTTTACTATCGTTACAAACAGTCAGCTTACTTAGGTCCTTGAAACGTCTAAATCCTAACCCACGGGATTTCGATGTATCGAGGAGATAAGCTAAGTTACAAGTTTTCCAGTTGTGTAATGTTGTTATATAGTATGGTTTTGGTTTTTGCATGTTGACGAAGGCTTTCTAGCCGCAACATTCATTCTGTAACTTGTGGTTGTGTTCTTGTACAGCTGAACATTTCAGCAATTCTTGATTTACCTCATTGTATTATTTCAGTGTTATTGTGGTGCAGCTCATTTCATTTCTTGAGTGATTGGAAGGGCCGAATGTAAGACGGGCCTGCGTGCCCAATTTTTTACCCTTTGAAAATAAAGTCTGTTCGTTCGTTCTTGTTTACCCTGTCGTAGGAGGTCTTAAACTGAGCATACCCGGAAAGGTCAACCATGTTAACAAATGCCTGAAGAAGTCGGATGTGTCGTCCTAAAGGTGCAAATATCTCATCTCTGCTGTAAACAGGCACACAGCAATTACGTCCAAAACAACATTTCGGACGAAAAAACAAAGAAGAAGAGGAAGAAACTGGGCATAAAGACCGTGTTGATTAAATCAGCATAGCTGGACAACGAGGGCGACAAAGAAACAAGCACAGCAGCGTAGACAAGTAAGTGTGCCTGTATATTGGCATTGTCAAACTGCGCTCACTACTCCACACGTTGTTGAAGTGACTCAGTGACTGCACAACTGGCAATAAACAATTGTATAATTGTTTAAGTGTGTCTGTCTCTATCTGACAATAAACAACTGTATGACTGTTTTAGTGTGTCGGTCTCTACATGACAATAAACAACTGTTTTCCCGTAGTGAATTTGAATAACGAAGACACAAATCATACATTGTGTATATTTCAGTTTGGAAGACATATGTAATTATTTTACTCTATGTTGTGTGACTTCTGCACTATGTACCTGACGAGATGCAGCGAAATATGCCAGGCAATAAATCGTGCAATCTATGGTTTGTGTCTTCGTTATTTAAATAAACAACTGTATGATTATGTCCTGTTTTAATACTCGAAACGTCGGTTTAGCGAGTCGGTGACTGCACAAGAGGCAATCAATAACTGTACAACTGTGTCACCGTTTCAGTTTGTTTTTAAATGTTGCATATCCCTTACAGGATGTTGCAGTCAACGCAAGCATTTTTCAGCTGCTGTTGATGTACTAGGAAAGTTTTTACGTTCAGTAGTTTACCATTGCTTTCCCTACGACCGGTTCCCATACCAACGCGTTATAACACAACGAGACACGGTCTGCTGCATAAATCGGTCGCGGCCGCGTTTCGAACGCCTGGTAAACGGCCCACGAACCGCGTTCTCAAGCCTTTGGCCACGGAAACGGCTACCGTTTCAATACTCGACGCGTTACTTTAGTGATTCGACGTCTAAAACAGAATATTGCATGTCTATTTGATAGGATGTCGCAGTCAACCCTATCATTTATTGGCTGGTAGTGATTTACTAGATAGTTTTACTTTCAGTAATGTGCCATATTTTTTGTTCCCGGCATTTTTCTTGCATCTGTCTGCAAGAAAAATGCCGGGAACAAAATCAGCCACTGTTTATTGCCGTCATCGACCTCACAAAGGCATTCGATTTGGGTCAGTGGTAAGGTCTGTTCAAAGCACTAAAAGAAGATTGGCTGCCACCAACTCTTCTGTCCATTGTGGAATCGTTCCACACAGGCATGAAGGGTATAATCAAGTTTGATGGCTCAACTTAAGAAGAGTTTGAAATCAAGAGTGGAGTTTAGCAAGGCTGTGTGCTAGCCCCCACCCTCTTTGGGATATACTTTTCACTTCTACTGAAATATGCCTTTCGTGATCAGGATGATGGTATATACATTCACTCACGCTCAGATGGTGGCCTCTATAATGCTCAGAGATTGAAGGCCAAGACCAAAATTAGCAGGGTACTAATCAGAGAGTTGCTTTTTGCGGATGATGCTGCGATTACGACCCACTCTGAGGAAGAATTACAACATCTACTATCTGCATTCTCCAATGCTTGTTCTGAATTTGGTTTAACAATTAACAAAAAGAAGACACAGATTATGTCACAAGGTGCACATGGTGTACCATCAATCTTTATTGACGACGCCGAACTGGAGATAGTAGACCATTTTACATATCTTGGATCAGAGGTAAATAGCAAATTATCCCTAGATCAGGAAATCAACATCAGGATTGGCAAGGCAGCAACAACAATGAACATGTTAGCAAAAAGAGTCTGGGAGAACAGGAAGCTTACTGCCAAAACGAAAGTCCTCGTCTACCAAGCCTGTGTCCTTAGTACTCTTCTTTATTGCAGTGAAACCTGGACAACTTACTCACGCCAAGAGAAACGTTTAAACAGCTTTCATATGCGGTGTCTGCGAAGAATACTTGTTATTAAGTGGCAAGACAAAATCACAAATACTGAAGTGTTGGAAAGATCAGGTTGTGTGACGGTGTATTCCATGCTCAGTCTTCGTAGACTTAGATGGATAGGACACGTTAGGAGGATGGATGATGGTAGAATACCAAAGGACATCTTTTTTGGTGAATTACAGACGGGTAGGAGATCTCAGGGTCGGCCTCTACTACGATACAAAGATGTGTGTAAGCGGGACATGATTGATACAGGCATTGATAATGCACATTGGGAGCACGTCGCCGCTGAACGTGTTGCATGGAGGGCAACTATCAGAAACGGAATAAAGACAAAGGAGAAAATGATTGCAGATAAAGCACACACAGAGCGTGAGAGACGTAAGATGGTGCAAAATGGTGGAAGTGACCATGTTTTCACATGCACCTACTGTGGGCAAACATTTGCAGCAAGAATTGGCCTTACCAGCCACACTCGCCACCGCCATGGATCGTAGTTATTAAACCTTTTTAAAGCACAATGTACCAAACTATCGTCTGTCAAGACGGAAAGGTGCCAATGCAATTTGCCATAGGTCTCTACTCGACAAGTCAACATTTAAATCTGCCTGACCGGTATTTGAAATGAACCCACTACGTCGCTATCGGCAGAAAGGGAAAATTAATACCCGAGCTCGTTAAATATCTCGGCCACGCAGACTTCCGGGTGACTGTACAGCTGAACTGACAGTAGATAACTCTATAATTGTGTCACTGTTTCAATACCCGACGAGTTGTTGTAGTGAGTTGGAGATTGTAGAAACTGATAGCAGCTGCTGTATGTTTGTCTCATTTGTCCGACTTGGTGAGTTCAAATCTATGTCAACAAAATTGGTTTCTCTGGCTTTTAATCATGTGTGTGTGTGTGTGTGTGTGTGTGTGTGTGTGTGTGTGTGTGTGATGTCGTAATAAGGTATTCATATGTATATATAAATATATGGCTTACGTGTGTATGTATAAATATATGGATGGTATATGTATGTATATGTAAATATATGGTATACGTATACATATATAAATTTATGGTATACTTATGTATATATAAATATATGTTATACGTATATATATATATATATATATATATATATATATATATATATATATATATATATATATATATTGCCTTGGCATCTACTGAAATTCGTAATCACGGTGTCTTGTCCGAATCTTTTTTTTAAACAAATTATTATAACTTTCGCTGTTGTTCTTATTAAGATTAATTCCATAAATGGTTTGTGAAATGTATAATATTAATATGTCATCATCGTTATCATCATCGGCATCATCGTCATCAATATAATCAAAACCATCGTCATTACTAACCTACTACAGAGTGTCATCACAATCATCATGGGGACGTGTCATGTGCAGGACGTTGTCCGTATAACTTTCGGTTTTCATAGTTAGTTAGTCGACAGATCATCCTTATTGCACATCGAACCATTCAGTCCATAAGTGCTCGGATCCCCTCCTCAGCAATTCCCGCAGCGAGTATCGGCTAACGACGCCAGTTCTGTGTTGGTTTATCAATCTTCTTTGGCTTCCTGCGTAGTGTTCTTGTTGGCCACCCCTCATTTAATTTGCTGTTCTCGCAGTCTGGCCATGGTTGTAGATTCACAGTCATCACTTGGTTCACGCAAAAGTCTTACTTCTCGTAGAGCATTCAGAATGTCAGCCTGGTCCATGGCGCGTCCGCCCTCCACCGTAGCCTCACCTACGAGCTTGTCAGCCCGCTCATTTCCTTGTACTCCCGCATGCCCTGGCACGAAGATGAAACTAATCTTTGCCAGCCGAGACCGCTCCAGAGACAGCAACCCATTCTCTTCGGATCCACCCCACATCTATCTTCTTGATCATGTTCATTGAGTCGCTAAAGAAACATGCCCTAGTGAATGTCTGTGTCTCGAGCCTTACGTACTGCCATGACTTCCATAGTCAGGCTACTTGTGGTTTCAGTGAAGCACCAGAGTCCTCCTTCACAATTCTCCCTCCGGCCCGAGCCGTAAAGGCCCATGAGCTTCTCACATGTCGGACGACCGACCCTTCTGTGTAGATTACAGCATCGCCGGTAGCGAAAATCGGTTTTCATTCACTGCTGTAGTTTCTAGACAACTGTAATGACGGTAGTTTGCCATTTCTTTCCTTCCTGGCAGTAACCTTACTAGTCGGTGGCCACAGATATTGTCTCTATAAAGAGATCCTCTTCCTACATTCGCCAACTTGAAATCACAACCAACAACTATCTTTCAGTGGCTCTCAAGCTGTATCCAGAACCTGCTAACATGTTTTCACGTGATCTGTTTGGGGGATAAATGGTAGCCTTGCCCACTGATGTTTTATAGCTAGCTTTGAGGTCTAGCGTTGAGGTCTAAGTACCCTACTTATCCGTTTATCGGGGATCCCCCTACCCCGCCACCCCAACTACAGATATCCTATAGACTAGCAGGGAGGCCTGTAAAGTACCTTACTTATCCTTTCATAGAGGGTACCCTTACTCAGCCATCCCAACTACATATCATGTAATGTATTATTGTTATTATTAGTATTGTTATTGTTATTATCATCATCAGCATCATTATAAGAGTTGTTTGGCCGACATGGTACACTGTCATCCCGCATCGTAGGACGTGTGTTCGAACCTCGTAAGAGTTTAGGTTATTAAAGAAAGATTCCTAACCTGTACACCATACGGCGACTGTATTCGTCCCAGAACATGGTGTGGTTGGAGGTGAGTAGCGGCAGGAGAAGGCAAACAGAGAAGAGTGCTTCACAGTCTGTCATCATGGCGTGGAGGAGCATACATTTCAGAATTGATTGGCAGTACACGAGACAGAAGGCTGTGGAAAGACATAATCACCAACGCCACACGGCTTGAACTATAAGAAGATTGGCAGTACACGAGACAGAAGACTGTGGAAAAATATGATCACCAACGCCACACGGCTTGAACTATAAGAAGATTGACAGTACACGAGACAGAAGGCTGTGGAAAGACATGATCACCAACGTCACACGGCTCTTTGAACTATAAGAAGATTGGCAGTACACGAGACAGAAGAGACAGAAGGCTGTGGAAAGACATGATCACCAACGTCACACGGCTTGAACTATAAGAAGATTGGCAGTACTCGAGACAGAAGGCTGTGGACAGACATGATCACCAACGTCACACGGCTTGAGCTATAAGGAGTAGAGGACACTATAAAAAGTATCAGAGAGACTGAACAATGCCAGTTTGGTCTAAGTCTTGAAGAAAGGGAGCTTCAAACTGGACGTCCATGTTGTAGAGTCTGGACACAGAAAGGTATTGCTGACGCAGATCTTGGGACCAAGTGGCCAGCCTGATAAGAGAACAACTGGCTAGTCGGATCATCTAGCTAGGACACTACAAGTAACGCCTTCACGTACTCTGGCACTGTTAACATTGCCAAAGATGTAGTGCAACCGAGCCTAGCTGGATGTGGAAAGGTAGGGGGGAAACCATCACACTATCTTAAACTGATGCTTTGGAAGGGATAGACCTCGAAAAAATATATACAAAATAGATATGCAGAAATATATACATGTGAAGGTGGCTGGGAACGAAAGAGAGCCACAAGAGACAGACAACTATAACGTGGAATGATAAGCAAGTTTCATAAAAAGACAGACAACTATAACGTGGATTGATCAGCAAGTTTCACAGCCAGCGAAAGTGTTAATGCCCTTGAAACGATGATTTGTATGTTCTCTGACGACAGTAACGACAACAAGCCTTTAAGCCACTGTACCAGAAACGCCTCCCTGTTGACAGCATCAACGGTAACCTTCTTCTGCCGAGGATAGTGCGGGAAATCTAGTTATCTACCTCAGAGGCCGGTATGTCCGACTTAAGCCTGTATTGTCTCAGGGTGGCTTCCCCATGGCAGATTCCACCCCAGGTCACAGTCTCTATCTACCGATGGGAGGTTTACATTCACACCAATGTTGTCATGACAGAGGCCTTACGGTCACCATTTTGCGATCTCCAACTTACGTAGGTTTTTTTAACTTTCACAACTTGCATACTGGACCTTCTATTTTTCGCTTCTATCCCAAGAGTCTAGATGTCCGACCTCAATACCCAAACGATCAGGGGATGCGTGAAATCATTAGACACCAGGTAAGAATGGTTTTATGGTAAAAATCCCAGCCCTAAGCAGACACCTTAAGCTTTCGGCCACACCCCACCCCGTCAAAAGTAAACTAAATATCATGTTGATAGTTACCCACTGACGTGTTTTCCTTCAGCAACGGTTTTCTTTTATCCCATTCACATTATTATGAAGAAAGGAACACGTCAGCATCGACGTCGGCTGGGTCACAGCTTGGCCACCCAGGCGGAGCTGAAGACTGGGGCAGCTGCCGGGGGAGGAAGCTGACTTTCCCGCGGTCAAGTACGGTGCAAGGATAATGCTGCTAGATACACCGGGTGCCCTATGTTCGCCCTCCGAGGTGGGATGGCTTCTGGACAGACACACTTAGCGTTGTGGATGTGGGAAGTGCAGGTTAATAAACGTCTCGAATGTTTCTACTCACGACAGGAGAAAGACGCCCAGGCGTTATCACCTGCGCGAACTGGTCCCTGGGAATATAATAAAGGTAAAGGGTTTGAAATATTCAGCTGGGGGGACAACATCTGATGATCAGAGGCCTCTAGTCTTGCTCTGCCGCGCAGTCTTTACCATCATATTACAACGGCTTGACATCAACTCCTAATCTACTGGCCGCTGAAATATCATCGATGTTTTATTGTTACGGCTGTCACAGTTTCTGTAACATTCCATTCTGTGTTGGTGGTCACATTATGTACTTTTACATTGTCACATCTACTAATGTAATGTAAAATGTAAGTGTTTGTAACAATAAATCACATTTGGTATCCGAGATGTGTAGTCTGTTGTTTATAAACATGACATTGTAGGTCAAGTTCCATAGGACGCTCGTGTGCAAGAATGAAAGGAAATCGTGTGCGAACAGCCAGTTATGTTGCATATTCAGAAATCATTTACAAACACAAAGAATTATATACCTTTTATTAGAAATCATTTACAAACATAGAGAGTCATTGCATGTATTAGAAATCACTTACAAACACAGAGTGTTGTATGCGCTTACAAGCACGGATATGTGTTTGCCTTGTTAGAAATCGTGTACTAACACTGAGAGTTATGTACCAGTTTTATAAATCATTTACAACCGTGTATGTCCTCATCTAAATGATTTACAACACAGAGTTCACCTGTATCATTTACTTTGTAATTCATAAATTCTCTTCAATAACTTCATCTACCCTACAGGGTTTGACTTCTGTTAGCCTAACTGGGAAATTATTCTAACACAAACGATTCTGCTGATAATATTGACAATAGACCAATATTGCTGCTGTGTCAACATTTGCTGGGAACTTCACAATCTATAGGCTGCAAGTTTGCACGAAGAATAGAGTAATTCCCAACGATGATGGAAAGCGATTCCGATTCCGATTCCAATTCAAAAACAATGCCAAATTCGACCTCGTCTAACCTGCTTCATCAGCTGTGGTTATTGTTGAGGTACATGGTTTTTATGGGTTTATTATCCCTAATTCTTGTCTTGTGAGTCCTATCTCGGACTGGTTATGTATCGTTTGTGTCTGTGACGTCAACAGGGGGTCAGTCGGCGGCTATCCGTTGTGCTCGTCTGTGTTTGTGGCTTTCTTTGTTTGTGTAGACTCCTGGCTCGTCTGGTTTGGACTGGCTGCAGTCCTTATAAGGACTTTTCGTTATCCCACTCCAGCTGGGGGATCGGTAGGCGGCTGTCCTTTGTGCATATTTCCACTTGTTTTATTTGTTGGCGCAGGTTCCTGGCTTGACTGGTTGAAGTCCTTAAAAGGACTTTTTATTTAGTTTTATTTTTTTCCCCTCCTGTTCTGTGTAGTGCCCGTAGAAGCTTTTCATGGAAAGCGATCAGTACCCACGTCTTATATACTCCAACGTTCAGAGCTCAAGGACGTGAAAGGGTGAACTCTGATGACGCTGTTCTAACCTGATGAAAGCAACGCATCACTGGCACCAGATTAATTCAGTTCGTGCAAAGATGGACAGAGAGAAACGGCAATGTTCATACAACATTACAAGCAACAACAGTGTTTAAACAACATGAATAGCAACAGCAATGTTTATACAACATAATCAACAGTAACAATGTTTATACAATATGATTAACAGTAACAATGTTTACACAACACAATTAACAGTAACAGTGTTTACACAACACAATTAACAGTAACAATGTTTCAATCAATCAATCATGTGCCATGCCGGAAAGCGTGGGCGGTCATGACTCGCCATTTCACTCGCCATTTCAAACATAATTAACAGTAACAGTGTTTATACAATATGATTAACAGTAACAATGTTTACACAACACAATAACAGTAACAATGTTTACACAACACAATTAACAGTAACAATGTTTATACAACACAATTAACAGTAACAATGTTTATACACCATAATTAACAGTAACAATGTTTACACAACACAATTAACAGTAACAATGTTTATACAACATAATTAACAGTAACAATGTTTACACAACACAATTAACAGTAACAATGTTTATACAACACAATTAACAGTAACAATGTTTATAAAACATAATTAACAGTAACAATGTTTAAACAACATAATTAACAGTAACAATGTTTATACAACACAATTAACAGTAACAATGTTTATACAACATAATTAACAGTAACAATGTTTAAACAACATAATTAAAAGTAACAATGTTTATACAACACAATTAACAGTAACAATGTTTATACAACATAATTAACAGTAGCAATGTTTATACAACACAATTAACAGTAACAATCTTTATACAACACAATTAACAGTAACAATGTTTATACAACACAATTAACAGTAACAATGTTTATACAACACAATTAACAGTAACAATGTTTATACAACACAATTAACAGTAACAATGTTTATACAACACAATTAACAGTAACAATATTTATACAACATAATTACCAGTGACAGTGTTTATACATTATAATTACCAGTGACAATGTTTATACAACATAATTAATAACAACAATGTTTATACAACATAATTACCAGTGACAATGTTTAT
This sequence comes from Cepaea nemoralis, assembly GCA_014155875.1. NCBI lineage: Eukaryota > Metazoa > Mollusca > Gastropoda > Stylommatophora > Helicidae > Cepaea > Cepaea nemoralis. Next base: position 25,485 of record JACEFZ010008607.1, read on the forward strand.
ACAACATAATTACCAGTGACAATGTTTATACAACATAATTAATAACAACAATGTTTATACAACATATTTACCAGTGACAATGTTTATAGAACATAATTAACAGTGACAATGTTTATACAACATAATTAATAACAACAATGTTTATATAACATAATTACCAGTGACAATGTTTATACAACATAATTAACAGTGACAATGTTTATACAACATAATTAATAACAACAATGTTTATACAACATAATTAACAGTAACAATGTTTATACAACATAATTAACAGTAACAATGTTTATACAACACAATTAACAGTAACAATGTTTATACAACATAATAACCAGTGACAATGTTTATACAACATAATTAACAGTAACAATGTTTATACAACATAATGAACAGTAACAATGTTTCAACAACATAATTAAGGGTAACAATATTTATACAACATAATTAACAGTAACAATGGTTATACAGTATGATTAACAACAACAATGTTTATGCAACATGACTAGCAACAACAAGCGACGAGGCCGTTCGTATAGCAGCGAAAAAAAAGGGCAGAAAAAGACAACCTAACAATTGCAACAACAACGGCAACAACAGCTAAAACACGTATCATAATTAAGTGCCCTGACAGCTGCCGAAGGCGTTCATGACTTTCCACAGATCTGTCTGTCTGTCTGTCTGTCTGTCTGTCTGTCTGTCTGTCTGTCTGTCTGTCTGCTTGTCTGTCTGTCTGTCTGCTTGTCTGTCTGCTTGTCTGTCTGTCTGACTGTCTGTCTGTCTGTCTGCTTGTCTGTCTGCTTGTCTGTCTGTCTGTCTGCTTGTCTGTCTGTCTGTCTGTCTGCTTGTCTGTCTGTCTGCTTGTCTGTCTGTCTGTGTGCTTGTCTGGCTGCTTGTCTGTCTGTCTGCTTGTCTGTCTGTCTGTCTGTCTGCTTGTCTGTCTGTCTGCTTGTCTGTTTGTCTGTCTGTCTGTCTGTCTGCTTGTCTGTCTGTCTGCCTGTCTGTCTGTCTGTCTGTCTGTCTGTCTGGTTATTTATTTATATATCTATAGACATGCAGGTAGACCGGCAGACAGAAAGAGGGAAAAAAGAGAAATATATTAAGAGGGGGGGAGATATAGAGATAATGTGTGTATATGTGTGTGTGTGTGAGAGAGAGAGGGGAGAGAGAGAGAGAGAGAGAGAGAGAGAGGGAGAGAGAGAAAGAGGGAGAGAGAGAAAGAGGGAGAGAGAGAAAGAGACAGAGAGGAAGAGAGAGAGAGAGCGAGAGAGAGAGAGAGAGTAAATGTAACTGCCAAAGGATGAAGAAATGCAGTTAATGCCATACACAGTTAACCTAGTTTCTCTAAAACGCTGTGTAAATTGTCTGCCCAAACTCCCAGCCTGCACCTTGACACCACATACGTAAATATATTGTCAACACTGGCTGCTATTGGCAAGACATGCACGAAAACAAAAATCGAGGAAAGGAACTGTCACCCGGACACAAAGAGACTTGTAGACCTGAGTCCTGATGAGATGCAAAGCTCCCTGTGCGTTTTATTTCCAGCTCCACCTTCCAACAGACGTGGAAATCCATGCACGATCAAATCGAGTTTCAGACCAAGATATCTACATGTGATTACCGCCCTTGGTTTGTCCTAGTTCAAACAATCGTGACCCCTTTCTGCAAATTGACTTGTGTGACCGGGTGTCTCCGGCTATTCGGATGTAGATGTATGCTCAAGGCGTTTCATGTTTTACAATTTACCTCTTACATATTTTTTTTTAGTTTCATTTTACGTGGATGTGACATTCACAACTGAATAACAGGAAGTTGTTAAATTTGGCAATGAACATTATCATGGTATGCCGAGTCACACAGTCCATCATTCTCCAACGCTAACATATGTATGATGATAGTGATAAAAACTCCTACTCGGGGCAAGCACAATAGGAGGATTCTAATCGTCAGAAACCGTCCCCGCTCCCAGAATGTTTCGGCCCTTTACCTTCTTGACACACTCTGGGGGAGGGCCCACCCGGGTCTTAACTCCGGGTGTCTTTCCCCTGCTGTGCGATATTTTGCCATGTCGTTTCGTTGTCTTGCGTTGTTCCGTGTTTGCCCCATACGTGTCACAAATGTCTGCTCCTAAGCCACCCCTCCCTCGGGAAGGAGAGCATTGTGCACCCGGTGCTGCGTGCCCTCATACACATCCTAGCATCTGTGGCCGTGGAAGCCAGCTTCTTCCCTGGCCATTGCCCATATGGCGTCCGAGTCGGCGCTTCGGTATACACCGGAGCTGGTCTTCGTTACAATATTCCTTCTTCGTACCCCGTTCATTGGCTCATGGAACCGCACTCTGGGAAGCTGCCCCTTCCACTGGACTACACGACCCCTCTCCTGGAATCTGCTGCGGATTGCGGTCCTCACAAGACGACTACCACCATGCATGGAGGTGGACTTCGGCCGACATTTACCTGACTTGGCGACTGCTATTGTGTGGCGATTTGCCCTCACTGACCAGTCCTGTTCACAGATACACTGCCCTCGCTCGGAAGGACTAGCTACATAGTCAGACACGAGACGGTACAAGTTCTAGGTCTTAGTTGAGAGTTTGGTTCCGATGATAGTTGCCTGCAGTTACAGACATAAACTTTAACCGCATTCCTGTAGAGACGTGTCCCACTCTCTCTTCCGGTTGTTCAATATCCAACACAAGGCCTTTTCGGCTGTTCACCAAGTTATTCATGTGTCCGCGTTCTTGTTTGTCCGTTGATGCCTAACTGTTTTAGCACGCCATACACGGAGTGGGAGACTAGACATCTTGCGTCTACCTCTACAGCGAATATCCCTGACAGCGACCCTTCCAGTCTCAGACTAGCGACCATGCCACTGTACTTCTCCATCCTGTACGTTTGCTGCTCTTCGATTCTCGACTCATATGGAGCGTTTCAGTTCAATCAGCGTTAGCTGCTGAGCCAAAAGAAATGATGTCAAATGTCAGGTCGCAAACGAAACTGTTTGATCACTGCCGGGTACGCGCCACAGGTCTTCAGATCCACGGTCAGCTCCCAGTCGTCCTCGCCATCAAACATGGACGGTAAGTCAACAGCGCAGTCTTACTTGTCTCTGCGTTGTTGCCGAGCTCTAACGAAGTTAACCCTAAAACTTGTATAGTGTATACTGTAGGATTCATACAAACATAACCTCAAGTAATAAATAAACCCTTCAACCTGAAATACACACACACACATGTTCCCCCCCCCCCCACACATCACACACCACCACACATATTCCACACACACACACATACACACACATGTTCCCACACACCCACATGTTCCCACACACACACACACACCCACACATGTTCCCACACACACACACATATGTTCCCACACACACACCCATGTTCCCACACCCAGACATGTTCCCACACACACACACACATGTTCCCACAGACACACACACACACACACACACACACATGTTCCCACAGTAATTTAATTTGTCTACGCCGATAATTTTAAAACTATCATGCCTGTTTGTGTGCACAAAGTTGCTTGTTATATGTGAATAGCAATGGCTTCTGCCACCTTTAACATACGTCCGTTTTTTGTGTGTGTCTGTGTGTTAAAATCCTCTAAACCATTTTGTCTCGATCGATCACATGACCGGTTTCCAAAATATGGTGAACAATCAACGAAAATGGCAGTTTTCGATGTGTAATTTTACCTGGGCTATTGTGTTGTCTATCCAGATGGGTATGTGATCGACTGACTCTCTGTACTACTGATGTAGGCAGACTGGCACCTGCACTGAAATTAACAGATGCAGTTAGATTTGCCGTATAGAGGAACAGGTTCTCTTACTCCTAGGTTGTGTTTCTAACAACTGGACCTGCAGCACAGGAAGTGCGATTGACCGCAGAAGTGAGTAGGTCCTTACCTCAAACGGTTAGTTGGCTAAGTACCTTGAGCTTGGGGACAGCTGTTTCGTTTGAGTTTGGGTTTTGGTTTCGGCTGTTGGCAGTGGCGGTTTATAAATGCAGTGAGGTACTTGTAAACATGCAAAGTTTTCTTGAGATTTTCAAATTCATCTGTCAGTGTGTTCTGGATGCATATACGCCTGGCTCCGTCAAACAGGGTCCGTAAATCACGTTTGCACTGGACGGTTGCGAAGCTGTGAACATTTAAGTTTTAACACGTCTATGCAGGTCCACAAGGCGGAATGGGTAAGAACGCGTGTTCTTAAACATCCGATGTGCTGATACCGAATTTAGCGGTTCAACCCCTACACGGGACAGCTGGACTAAAATGTTGACCTGTCGTCCTTGACTTGGGGATGTTAATTACGAGTACCTTTGAAGTCAGAGTGGGTTCGCCTGATGGCAAGGGGCACTGTTATAAGGAAAGCTAATCCATACGCAAACTTCAGCTATAAAAAACACTTATCAATAGCTACTAAGAAAGCACTCGACAACACAATCTTCCTACCAACTCTTCGCTGCCATGCCAAACCTGGACAATGACAGAAAAGGAGAAAAGAAAAATCACAACAGCAAAAATAAGATTCCTGAGAAGAATATCCAATGTATCAAGAGAGAGAGAAATCAGAAATGAAGGAAATCAGGACTAAAGTGGGGGTTATAGCAGCGCTATATTTTATCAGAAGGCACAAAGTAACATGGTTTGGCCATTAACTAGATTACCAATTAACAGTAAACCACAGTAAAACACAACAAGCAGTGATGTACAGACCAAATAGTAGCAGAAGAAGAGATTGGCCCACATAAATGATGGACAGAGGGATTAGCTGAGGAAATGGGAATCTCGATACGTAAAGCCCATAAACGGGCTCTCTCGCTCTTTATTTTTTTTTTAAAACAATTAGTTGCATGTCCTTCACAGGACGTAGCTGTCAACACAGGCATTTTGGCTGTTCGTGATTTCCTGGGCAAGTTTAACGTTCAGTAGTTTGCCATTGCTTTCTGAACGACCGACACCTACACCTTTTTCGAAACAACCAGCACAGCTGTGTTTCGAACCCGGGTATGCGGGATTACTAATCGCGTCCGTAACTTCTACGCCACGGAGACCGGCAACCAGGCGAGGTACAGCCAAGTATGCCTCTGACAGATTCGATCTTCTCATACGGCACAACCGCATTGAGGCCCTCCGCCTCATACTGTCACCCAAAACATGAATTGTCTCCTGACATGGGCGGACAAATAACTGTCTACAGCTGCAAGTCGTATGACCGAAGGGTTCAGAGCCCTCGTTCTAAAACTTCATGTGCGCTAATGGTGGAGTAGCGGGTTTTCTCCCTGCACTGCTCTGTTGGACTAAGACGTTGACTTTTTGTCCTTGAATTGGGGATGTAAATCACAAGTACCTCAGAAGTCGGGGTGGGTTCACCTGATGGCGGGGGACAAAATTAATAGGGAAAGTTGGCCCACACGCAAAAATCAGTCTAGTGTGAACTACACGTGAGTTAAAAGCGAGCAGGGGAAAAAAAAGTATTTTGCAATAATTGCAATAATTGATGGTTTCCGGTCAAGATAGTGACGGAGTCGATCGCTCAAAGGCAAGTCTTATTTCAAAAACCAAAAACCGCTGATATTATTCGTTAATCATCAATTTTTCGTTGGTGACTGTTTTCATTCTCATTTCTGGTTCAATAACGTGATCTCCTCATACATGTTTCCCCAAATTACAGCACGGGGCGTCTTCCTGGCGTTACATTCATTTATATATAAACCATCAAAAAGCCCGGTTGTTTGATCTACAAGAATATTCAACAGTCCTGACCACTGCGGCGTGGCTGACATACAGGTCACGGCCATCAAATCGTGCGCATCCACGAACGGATCGTAAGACATTGGAAACCCGTCTCATCTTCCAGTTGGGTTCACTCTCCCCTCACGGGCCTCAATATCCAACACAGTTTCATTTAACTTGCAAACCCCACCCCTTAGTTGTATAGTCCACTAAAAAGGTAGTTGCATGTCCTTTGCAGAACGTCGCAGTCAACCCCAGCATTATATTTGCTGTTTGGATTTCTTGGTAGGTTTGTGTTCGGTGGTTTGCAATCGTTTTCTGAGCGACCGCTACTCATGCCCCACTTGTGAGGAACAACGCAATGAAATCTTCTGCAACTGTGTTTCGAGCGCGGACGAGAAATTGTTAATTGCGAACTGCGTCCGTGACATCTTCGCCAATACTAATTTTTACCTTCCGCTTACAACGGGCGCCTCTCCACCCCCACCCCCTTTCCGCTTATTCTCCCGCCGAGTGGCTTAGCCAATACCTGAGCTTTTGACGGTATTTGCCCTTTGAAACGTTGACCATACATCCGGTTCATACAATCCACTGATCCTAGCGCCTAACGCGCGTCAGTCGCTCCAAGCTAGGATACAGATTTTAAAAAATAAAGTCTCTTAAAAAGTCGACTTCATTGTACCGGGTTTTATCCCATACGGCTCGGTCTCTTTCCGCAGTGCGGAAAGCGTCGCACAAAGCAAGAACCCCGTAGCTCTAGTGACGACCCACAGGAGTCTCCGAAACATTTCACTCGTGAACCGAAGGACGCGGCCTGGAATCGAACCCACACCCTTCAGAGCCCGGTCAAACGGCTTGACCACTTCGCCACGGAGACTCCCATAATATTACAGGGGACGAACTGGGGACCTCTCGATATCAGGATGCAGATTCAGATAATTACCCTTAATATTGTCATGTAGTTTTTTTCATGTAGTTTAGTGTCGGTTTGTGTTTGTTTGTTCTTGTGCTGACGAAGGCTTTGGCCGCAACGTACAATTTATTTCTTGTAATCGTGTTTCAGTAAAGCTCACAATCTACTTCTCGTTTTTGGGTGATTCATTCATTGATCTACAAGATGGCGGCAGTCATGTGACACGTCTATCCATCGGAATAAACTGTGTAGATAATCTTACTGCCTGAGTGCACATCTCTTACCACTTTGCCCAAGTGTGCACCATCCAAAACAATATATTCCCTGAGTGGATTTAAACACAGAAGCCGCAAACAATATGCTGCACGATTTATTGTCTGGCATCTTTCGTTGCATCTCGTCAGGTGTATACTGCAGAGTTATTAGGGGCGTTCATTTGAAACCCGTTCCAATGGCTTTATTACAAAAGCATGAAAGAAACATTAACAGGTGTGGTAGAATTAAACAAAGCATTCATTTTTAATGAATTATGCACCATAGGTTGGTCAGAAGAAGTCGCCGTAGGCATTCAGGCAAGCATCCCATTGCTTAGTTAGGCGGCGAATGCCGTCCGCAAAAAAGGATTTTGGTTGCTCACTGAACCAAGTGCTTAACGCGTTTATTACGCCTGCATCTGTATGATATAGTTGCCCCTTGAGAGCTTTTTTTAGAGGTCCGAACAAATAAAAATCACATGGTGACAAATCAAGACTATAGGCTGGATGTTGCAGAAATTCCCACTTCTTCCCCGGTAATGCTTCCTGCACAATCTTTGCGACATGCGGACGAGCAGTATCGTGCAACAAAATCACACCGCGAGAAAGCATGCCGGGTCGTTTATTCGTGATGGCGTTTTACAGCCTGTTTAGTGTTTGCAAGTGGTGAGCAGAGTTGATGTTGACACCAGGTTCTTTAAAGTCGGCCAATAATAGCCCTTCATGGTCAAAAAATCCGCTCAGCATAACCTTACCAGCGGACCTGTAACTTTAATTTTCTGGATTTTGGTGATCCAGCATGCTTCCCTTGCATGCTCTCTCTTTTGCTACTCGACTCAAAGTGGTGACACCATGATTCATCGCCTGCCACTATGCGGAAGAGAAATGCATCACCCTCCACTCTGTAACGCAGCAAGTGGTTCAAACACCATCCCATGCATTCCTCTTATAGGTGGTCGGTCAACATCCGTGGTACCCACTGTGAACACACCTTCCGATATTGAAGTTTCTTACGAACGACCTTTTGAATTGTCCTAATTGACACATCAAATTCTTTCGCTAGCGAACGTAAGCTTCAACAACGGATCATCTGTACTGCTGCATAAATTTTGGCGATGGTTTTTTCTGTTGCAACAATATGAGCTTGGCCCGGCCGGCGAAGATCTGTCGTTAACTGACGTCCTTTCCGAAACTTGCGTACCCAGTCTGCCACTGTTGTCTTAGACACAGATTTGTTACCGTATTCTGCCTGCATTCTTCGATGAATGTCCACTGGTCGACATCTTTCAAATGAAAGAAACTGAATCACCGCTCTTTAAGCTTCTTAGGGCGGATTTTGAATCAACCCAGCCATTTTCTCACCGGTCAGAAACACAACCTATGTATCATATGACGATAAGCATTTGCTTTTTTATTCATTGGTCAGTACTTATCACATGACTATGACAAGATCATGTTCAACGTATGTAATTACTAGTGGTGCGGCACGAACGGATTTCAAATAAACGCCCCTTATAGATATCATTTGAAGTGAATTCATGAGTCATACTTTGGCTGAAATATTTAGAACAAAAAGTGACAGGTATTGTTCCAATGTGAAGAATGTGGAGCTACGCCAGGCCATAAACAGTGCAACATATTGTCTGTGGATCTGTGTTTACATATGTGCATTGTCGTGATTATAACCTTCACAGCAAGGAAATGATAAACAATGTGATATTCTGCGTGTCTGAGGAATCAGTAAAATGTCGTGATTACGATATTCACTGCAAGGAGCAGCTTGAGTTATACAGTGTGATATTCGGCGTGTCTGGTGAATCAGTAAATAAGGAAACGTTTCGACTACATTTTTATTCTATTCTTCGGAATCGTATACGAAACACGATATTTCATTATGGTTTCATAGTGACTGTGTAGGCTATCGTCGCCTCTGCATATGTGTTCACAACCGGTGGGGAATGCCCCCCCCCCCCATCCTCACCCCAGGGGGTAATTTTATGGTTTCCGGGGGGTGGAGGAATTAAGATTATATATCGAGTTAATACAAAAACCGATTATTTGATATTGTTTTTTCCCGCCATACTTTACGGTTCTGCACTACGCGCCCTTCGGAAATACTTTTTATAAAGTAAGTAGGCCCGAAAATCACGTTTTATGTAGACGTCTTGACTTGTTCTGGTATGTGTTATTAAATTTAGCTTCCATGTTTACGTATTCTGTGTAGGGAAAAGGGGAGGGGTGGGATTATATGGAAGAAATAGGAAAGAGGGGGGAATGACATTCTGAACATATGGTGACGGGGTGCAACGGCCAAAAAAAGTTGAGAACCACTGTGTTAGACTCTCCAAACAGCAGTATGTTATCTCTACATATGTGTAGAATTGTAATATTTCTCCCTCTCGTGACAGTTGTATTTCATCTCTACATATGTGTAGAATTGCAGTATTTCTTAATGTTGCAGAATGCAAGTATGTATTTATGTGTTTATGCGTGTGCGTTTGTTTGTGTGCCTGTCTCATAACAAGGTAATATGCATTGTTTATGTTACAACGTTCATTTCACAGTGTGTTTTACCCCTTATGTGAATATAGCATGAACAATAGAAAATTGATGTATGAAAAATGAGTGATTGGAAGGGCCGAATGTACGACGGGCCTGCATGGCCAATTTGTCACACTTTTAAAATAAAGTTCGATCGTTCTCTCGGACATTTCCTGTTGTCAGATGCCACCAATGTCGAAGCTCTGAAGGAATGTTAAAACACAGACCCTTAGCGTCGTCAATGTCGATCATCATTCAAAAATTACATCTTGAAGTGTAAGAACTGATGTTTAAGGAGAAACAATAACACATCTTGGACTATGCATTTAAAGAAGAAGAAGAAGAAGAAGAAGAAGAAGAAGAAGAAGAAGAAGAAGAAGAAGAAGAAGAAGAAGTTAGGTAGCTAGCTAGCTAGCTAGCTAGCTAGCTAATTAGTTAGTTAGTTAGTTAGTTAGTTAGTTCGTTAGTTCGTTCGTTGGTTGGTTCGTTAGTTCGTTAGTTGTTAGTTCGTTAGTTCGTTAGTTAGTTAGTTAGTTAGTTAGTTAGTTAGTTAGTTCGTTAGTTCGTTCGTTGGTTGGTTCGTTAGTTCGTTAGTTCGTTAGTTAGTTAGTTAGTTAGTTAGTTAGTTAGTTAGTTAGTTAGTTAGTTAGTTAGTTAGTTAGTTAGTTAGTTAGTTAGTTAGTTAGTTAGTTAGTTAGTTAGTTAGTTAGTTAGTTAGTTAGTTAGTTAGTTAGTTAGTTAGTTAGTTAGTTAGTTAGTTAGTTAGTTAGTTAGTTAGTTAGTTCGTTCGTTGGTTCGTTGGTTGGTTCGTTAGTTCGTTAGTTCGTTAGTTAGTTAGTTAGTTAGTTAGTTAGTTAGTTAGTTAGTTAGTTAGTTAGTTAGTTAGTTAGTTAGTTAGTTAATTAGTCGACAGATCATCCTCATTGCACATCGAACCATTCAGTCAAGTGCTCGGATCCCCTCAGCAAATCCTGCAGCGTGTAGCGGCTAACGACACCAGTTCTGTGTTGATTTATCAATCTTCTTTGGCTTCCTGCGTAGTGTTCTTGTTTGGCCACCCCTCTTTTAATTTGCTGTTCTCGCAGTCTGGCCATGGTATGCTTGCAGCCATGGAACTGCTGAAGGTCTACATCAAATAACAAGTAATAAATACTTGTGTTTAAATAAATATCACTAAAACAGAAATTGAGGCATGTTGAATGTCACGTGTATTCAAGCCCGCTACATGATGAAGTGGAAACATAGGCCTTGACTTCTAGTCTCCTTGTGGACTAGACACGTGTGAAATAAATTCTGCGTGTATTACATAATTGAATCCTAAATTCATCGATCTTTCCTTTCATGTTGAGGGGATAGCGCGAACGCAGTCCCCCTTACGAAAAAATTACGCACTCGAGTCACCCACATTTGGGGTGATCGCAGGCGTCAACCCAACCGAAGTGCAATGGAAGGGCCTCAACCTGGGAGCACCACCTTATTGATCATGGTAGCTCCCGTGCCAGGTAAGTATGCTTCTTGAATGTGAAAATCTAACTTAAACTTTAGATGCAGTAAGATTCGCTAAGTATTTGTGCAATGACTGCACACAGTTTATTATTCAACAAATTAAATCTGTTGCAAACATCAGATGTCCATGTATGCTTTGCTACAGGATAAACAAAACTTATAAGCGATCTATCTATATATTAAATTTCTTTGTCAGTAGGGACAAAGAAACGTTTCTGATGCTCTATTGAGAGTTATTTTTCTTGAGGAAACATAACAGAATGCAATGCTATAATGCATTAGATTATGTCCCTTTAGTTTTCAGACTATTTTCTCTCTCTTTCCTTCTTCGTAAACAAAATGGTGTATTTAGTGTGAATAGTGTATGTACGAAGTGCAGACTGTGATACAGATCATCAGTTGTTAGAAGCAGATCTGAAATTACAACTTAAAAAGCTTACCCGAGGACCAAGGCCACTTCGTTTTGATCTCACAAAAATACTAGACGCATACAACATAGAAGTTAGGAATCGCTTTGGGGTCTTGATGTCTGTACAAGAGGAAATGACACCTGAGGAACTGGCAGTACAAGCCAGAGATAACTTCTTCTTCTTTTCGTTCATCCGAAGTGTTTTTTCAGATGTGATTGCGGTGTGTCTGTTATGCGCCCTTGGGCCGAAACCCGTAGGCCAACACATCCGACAATAGCGTGCTTTTTTGACCAGGTAGCATTCCTGGGAGACTCTCACTTTTGTGGTGCCATCTACATCCATGCTGGCCAAGGTTGAACGGTCGAAGACAACGGTCATCCCTCAAAGGAAGGCAGGGACAGTCCATAGCATTTTCCGCCATCCAAGGTTGCTTCCATAGTTGCAGGGCCGACACATAACGCCCTGGATCTGGGCTCAACGAGGGAGATCGTCACGTCCTGCTCATGGCTGCTTTAAATCCTCACTTCAATATATTGGTCATTTCGTTTCCCCGGGTCATTCCCGCACAAACCAGACAGGTTTGCAGACGGCATCCACTCAGCGAGTTTTCGGACATGTGCTTGTCGTTGCGCCCATCAGAGCTTTTCCAGGCACAACAGACATTCGGAAAACTACCCAGTCAGAGCTGTTCCGAACAAGAGCGGCATTCGGAAACTAGGTAGTCAGAGCTGTTCCTAGCACGAGAGACATTCGGACGAGACATTTCACTCGGACGTAATTGCGTAGTGTCAATTTTTAGTTTGCCACCCGTAGGACGACACTTCCGACTTCAGCGGGCATTTTTAAATGAGGTTAGCCTTCCTCTGGTTTCGAGGCACGTTGGACTGTTGTGATGTCGCTAACATCTCAGCTGGTCAAGATAGAACGATGAACGACATCATGGTCGGCCCTCAAGGGAAGGCAGAGGCTGACCATGAGCATTCCCTCGCTATCCAAGGAGGCTTCCATAATTGCAGAGCCGGCACATATTGCTCTGTGACTGGGCTCACCCGAGGAGTTGCCACGTCCTGCTCATGGCTGCTTTAGTTCCTCACTTCCATGTGTTGGGCAACTCGTTTGCCACTGATCGCTCAAGCACACACCAGGGACAGTCAGACTGCAAGCGACACCCACTCGGTAAGCTTTTGCTTTTGACTTCGGACCACGCAATAGGTTCGCTCGCCGTGCGTTCCATTTTGCGTCATTGAGACGTTCTTCCACTTTTGTCTACCCTCTCTATGAGTTAGATACAGTTTTCGCAGCCATTTTCTTCGACTGGGGCACTTTTTGACTTTTTGTACTCGCTCACGGGGTAGGCTACTTGTGCTGCCGGCTCAGCACCTTACCTTCGTGCAGCGGTGAACGAGAAACGGCCTGGCCCTCTCATCCGGGAATATCTCATATCCCCCAGCTGAGAGCCTTCGAACTTGTATCAGACCTGAGCATGTAGCTTGCTCAGTATCACGCCTTTATTTTTCGAAAGGTGGGTATCGGCCCGGCTCTCAGGTCCGAGGGTTTGTGGCTTAGAGGCGTTCAGCCACAGCCCTCGACAGGGAGCCATTAGTGTTTTGTCCGGACCAAGAACTTCTGCCTTCGTGCGCCTGATTTAAATTTTAGACTACTATCCCCAGTCTCACCTGCAGAGCAGCAGGTTGTGTCTCTCTTAGTCTGGTCCCTATCCCATAAGCTGTCCGATATGTAGTTTTTCATCCATCAGCAAGCAAATGGGGTCGATGGGACACGCAAGCTCCCCCACCACGTCAAGGTGGAGACACATCGGGGGAGTAGAGATAACTTGATAACCGCAGCCAAAGATTTCATTCCGACCAAGAAAAAGCTACTTAAGCCATGGATTACATCAGACACGTTAGAATTAATAAAACAACGAAGGGAGCTGAAACAGAAAGGAGATGAATCCGATAACAGCAGGATGAAGTATAAATCTTTAACTCGAGAAATAAGAAAGAACACAAGAAAGGACACAAATCAATATATACAAGATTGCTGTACCAGAATAGAGCAATATCATAAAACTGGAAGAGATTATGAAATGTTCAAAGAAATAAAAGGTACTTTTGCCTTAATTCACCCCAAACAAACGGAATCCCAGGGTATGACGTCACATCCAGAGCTTCCCTGTGTTGCGCCGTAGCTTGGTGCGCAATTTTATCGGTGTGCAACAGTTGCTCTCCGCGACATCCCCCCGAAACTGTAACTGGCAAAATGAAATGCTTGTCAACTCTTGAGACCAGCAGTATACGAAAAGAATGATGATGAACTGTCTGTACGGGAGACGCGAGGCCTTGCAGCCATGTGCGCCTTGTCTCAGCGGGAGGATGTCCTGCCGACAGACATGGTGAATGTCGTTGTCGTCGGCATCTCCCATCTGTCCTGACGCTCAGTCAGCGATAGCACCATGATGACTTAATTATGAGAACAGTGTCTAGCAGAATGTCAGATGCAACGATGCTGCTGCAGAAAAGGCAACGCTACTCTGCTTGTCGTGGACAGCTGCTGCTGCCAGTTCCAGAAAACTCATGATGACACACACACACACACACACACACACACACACACACACACACACACACACACACACACACACACACTCACACAGAAACGGTGGCCAAAGCCCAAAGAAACACTGTGGGGGCAATTGAAACGCACTGTACCCGAACACAGAGGAGATCACCGTCAGTGCTAAATATAGCTGGTGACCCTAAATATAGCTGGTGACGTTTTTTTGGGGTGAATTAAGTCGAAAGTACCGAAGTTATTGACAAGAAATGTTCAACCTCAATTGAATGTTATCTGTGACAAGATGGGAAATAACTTAACAGAATCTAGACAAATTCTAGAAAGATGACAGGAGTACTGCAGCGGAATGTATGATATGAGTGACAGTGAGGATATGAATGAGATACATGAGCCAATGACAGCAGAGACAGAACCTGAACCCTCATTAGATGAAATTGCTTGGGCTATAAAGAACCTGAAGAATGGTAAATCATCTGGATGTGATGAGATACCAGCTAAACCAATTAAAGCGGGAGGAGAAGAAAACATACGCATATATCATGCATTATGTACAAAGATTTGGAAATATGGTATATGGCCAAAAGATTGGAAGAGAACTATCTTCATTCCAATACCAAAAAGGGCAACCTGAAATTATGCACCAACTATAGAACTGTTGCCCTGATCAGTCAATCAATCAATCATGTGCCATGCCGGAAAGCGTGGGCGGTCATGACTCGCCATTTCACTCGATCACCAGTGTCGTGGATCAGCTCAGTGTTCCTGTCTCGTCCATGCCATGTGGCCAAGCCTTCCAGGTATTTTCCTCTCGGTCTTCCTCTTGGTCTGTTCCCCTCGATCTTGCCAGTTGTCACTAAGTTCTCCAATCCATTTCTTCTCATAACATGTCCAAAAAATTTTGACTGTCTACGTCTAATTTCTCTAATCAGTTTACGATGTTCATTTGTCTCCTGTAGTACTTGGTCATTGGTTTTTCTGTCTGTCCATGGTATTCTTTGCATTTTCCTCAGAAACCACATTTCTGCAGCCATCAGATGCTTTTCAGCTTGACTGCTCATTGTCCAAGTTTCACATCCATACAAAAGAACAGGCTCTATGTATACCCTCAACACTCTTTTTCTCGTTTCAATTGACATCTTCTTATTGGTCAGAATGTTTTTCATCTTGCTAAAGGCTACTTTCGCCATGGCGATTCTTGTTCTAATCTCTTCAAGGCATCTCCCATCAGATGTTATAACTGTTCCAAGATAATTGTACCGATTCACTTGTTGAAGAATATTTCCATTTACTTGTATATTACATTGTGGCACTTCTTCCTTCCTACTGACGACCATAACCTGAGTCTTTTTACAATTTAATTCTAACCCCAGTTGCTCACTGTGTACAACAACCGCATCTACTAATTGTTGCAGGTCCTGCTCATTGTCTGCAATTAATACTGTATCATCTGCATATCTAATGTTATTGATGTTTCGTCCTCCAATGCTGATTCCATTTATATCCTCTACATTTCTGAAAATATTTTCACTGTACAGGGAAAAAAGATCTGGAGACATCACACATCCCTGCCTAACACCTCTCTTAATTGGCTGATACTGTCCCACTTCATTATCAATCCTTATTGCAGCTTGTTGTTTCCAATATATGTTTTTTATAAGTCTAATGTCTTTCCCATCAATTTGTAGATCTGCAAGCATATCCACCATGCTGACATGTCTAACACTATCAAAAGCCTTTGTATAGTCAATAAAGCAAAGATGTATATCCTTGTTTACTTCTATAGCACGTTCAATAACTGTTCGCAGCATATACACAGCATTTACTGTACCCTTTCCTTCTACAAACCCGCATTGTTCTTCCCCTATTTCAGGTTGTATCTTCTTCCTCACTCTTTGCATGATAATTCTTAGCAAAATCTTTGTGATGTGACTCATTATACTAATTGTTCTATGTTGATCACATTCCAAGGTTCCTGATTTCTTTGGGATTGCAATAAATATAGAGTTACATAATTCAGGAGGTATATCTCCAGTATCATATAATGTGTTCAGCAGTCTGGTGACTTGATCTAGTCCAAATTCTTCTAAAGCTTTAATCATTTCTGTTGTGATGTTATCTGCACCGGGGGCCTTGCCAGCTTTCATATGCTTAAGAACATTTCGAACCTCCATCTCCAAAATTGGCGGTCCTTCATTATTAAATCTAATATCATACTGTTCGTCTCTGTTATCATCATAAAGGTGTTTCACATAATCTGTCCATACTTGTAGAATCTGGTCTTTTTCTATTATGATTTTGCCATCTTCAGTTTTTAGGCACCCTGTTGATGTACTTGTTCTTTTATTAGTAAGTTCCTGAATTCTTTTGTGCACTAATTTGGTATTTTGACTGTTGTGTTGGCTTTCAATTTCTAAGCACTTTCCCTCAAGCCATGCTTCTTTTGCCTCCTTACATAATGTTCTGACTTGTCTGTGAATTTCTTCATATTTGACAGAATTATTTTTGCTGAGTCTTCTTGTTTCCATGAGGTGTAAAATTTCTTCAGTCATCCATTTCTTACGACCCACTTTCTTTAATTTTGGAATAGTTGTTTCTGCAGCCACATTGATTGAATTCTTCAACGTTTCCCATTGATCATCCACATCCTGGAATAGGATCTCTAGATCAGATAAAATTTCACATCTGTTCTGTACTTCTATGTTGAATTTGTTTTGTATTTCCTTGTCATTACTCAATGTACACAAATCATATTTAGTGTTTCCTGTTATATACTTGACTTTCTTCAACTTTATCCTCAATGTTCCTGTGAGTAATCTGTGGTCACTATAACTGATCAGTCATGCAAGTAAAATTCTACTAAAAGTCATAATGCGAAGACTTCGTAAGAAAAGAAGAGATTAATGTGGTTCAAGCTGGATTTAGACAAGGAAGAGGAACAAGAGATCACATATTCAACATGCGTTTAATAATAGAGAAGTGCAGAGAATTTAATGTAAACCTATTCTCATGTTTTGTGGATTATTCAAAGGTATTTGATTGTGTATAACATCGGAAACTTTGGGAAATCATGAGGAATATGGGCTTTCCATCACATGTAGTACAACTCATAAAAATGCCATATCTAGACCAACAAGCAGCAGTTAGAATATATGGCGAGATATCAGATTGGTTTGACATCACGCAAGGAGTCCGTCAGGGCTGCGTGCTATCACCCTATTTGTTTAACCTGTACGCCGAAAATATAATGAGAAATGTAAGAGATGATATAAACAGGGAGCTATATGATGCCCTAAATATCGGCGGTCAAGACATGCCAGAGATTCGATATGCTCATGATACAGTATTACTATCCACAACACAGAATGGCATAGAAAACCTAATAGCCTCAACCCAATTGAATAGTGAAAATCACAACTTATATCTTCATCATCATCATCATCATCATCATCATCATCCACTTCTGCCTTCAAGCGTCGTGGGGAGGAATAATTTGCGTTCCAGCGCCCGGTGGACGGCACTGGATAGTGTTATTCCGTATGGTTGTACAATGTCTCTGATGTCGTCAATCCATTTTCTTCTTGTACGTCCTCGTGGTCTCGTCGCAGATGATCTTTGATGTAAGGCCAGTGATGGTAGTTGCTGACGTTGCATTCTAACGACATGGCCAAACCACTTGATCTTCTGTCTTTCAATAAATGTGGCAAAAGGTTTTGATCCCACAGTCTGTCTGATAGTAGCATTTCTTACTCGGTCTCGGATTGTTAAGTTGGCAGCTCTCCTCAGGCATCTCATTTCGCAGGTGTTGATTTTGCGAAGGTGTAATTTGGATAAAGTCCAGGTTTGAGATTGATAGCATAGGGTTGGTGTGAATATGCTGTTTATTATCTGTCGTTTTGCGGACATGGGTATGTTTGGATGCTTCAGTAAGGGTGATAGTTGATATGTAAGTGCACTAGCTTTTTGACATCTGATTTCAATTTCTCTGTCCAATCTGCCATCTTCTGTGATCATACTTCCAAGGTATTTGAATTCTTTAACTTGTTTCAGAGGTGTGTTATTTATCTGTATACTTAGTGGGCCTGGCGATCTGCTAACTTGCATTACTTCGGTTTTGGCTGTGTTTATACTCATATTGTATCTGCTGCAGGTTGAACTCAGATTAGTAATATGATTTTGTAGTCTGCCCTCATCGCTGTAAAACAGGCACTGATCGTCTGCAAATAGAAGTTCATTTATTCCTTGTGGGTCAGTTGTTTCATCTGGAGTAAAGAGTTCTAAATTTTCTGAATCTGTTCTGTCGAGACTTGCTTCTTTGGAAATTCTGTCCATGTAGATATTGAATAGCAGGGGAGAGAGCACACATCCCTGTCTCACTCCTGTATTGACTGTGAACATATCTGATATACCTTCTTGTGTTCTTACTGCACTTTAGCTCGCGTGGTACATGGCTATGATGTTTTCTAGCAGTTGCCCTTCTATCCCATAGTCTTCAAGAATGGTCCATAATTTGTATCTGTCTACTCTATCGAAAGCCTTTTCCTGATCCACAAACACAATATTCTGCTGGTCACTATGTTCGATAGTTTTTTCACAAATTTGTCTAAGTGTAAATAATGCATCAGTGCAACTTTTACCTTTCCGAAAACCGAATTGTGCTTTGCTTAACTGTTGTTCAACTATTGGTATAGCTCTTTGTTCCAAAAGTTTTGCATACATTTTCCCTATATGGCTCAGGAGTGATATACCTCTGTATGTTTCACACTCTCTCATATTGCCTTTCTTTTTCCATATTGGTACTATTATTGCCTGTTGCCAATCATCTGGGACTTTTCTTTCTTCCCATGCTATGTTAAAAAGTCTTGTTAGTCATTTAACTCCTGTTTCCCCACAGGCCTGAATAGCTTCTGTGGTTATTCCATCTGGACCTGGTGATTTGTTTTTAGGACTTTTCTGTATAACTGCTTTGACTTCCGCAGGTATAAAATTTGGTTCTTGCTGTCAATGGCATTTAGGCACAAAAGTGAGGTTTTCTATGTTATGTGTGGGGTTAAGTAGTTCTTGAAAGTATTCTGCCCACCTTGCTAGTCTTTGTTGTGGATTAAATATCGGTATACCTCTTTTGCTGTTTATGATGGTGGTTGGGTTGTAAGATGCATCTCTGTTTCTAATTGTGGTGACACGTTTATAAAATTCTCTTGGGCAGTCTTTGCTAAAAGTGTGAAATCACTGATAAGACTCAGGGGGCTAATAAGGGTCAGACCCACAGGTGTGAAGGCTAGTGTGCATGCAGAAAGAATTTTTATGACTGGACAGACTTGGAGTTAATTGCAATTAACGTCAGGGGGAGATAAGAAGAATTTATGAATGGAATTCCGGGGAGATAAGTGTCTACTGCTAGGCTAGGTATAAAAACCCCTGCTAGACTTTTTCCCTTTAGATTAAGTCTGACTTCAGAACAGGTAGGCAGCCAGCTCAATGTTTGTAGTCATATGCATGATTATTATGTTGGCTTCTAGGAAGGATTTCTTAGTAACTATGCAACAGTCTTTTAGACATATGAACTTTCAGGCTATATCGGATCTAGGTTATTGCAAGAACTATCATTGTCATAGGTTACTTGAGTGTTCTTTCTGAGTTCTGTGTTCAATATCATTGTGCTTCATGTATTACTCTTCTGAGAAGGAGAAACTTGCGAAAGGCAGATCTTGTCTAGATATACTTGAGGTGTCGCAGCAGATGCTTGCCATTTCTTTCTAAACTAGACTAGTCTCTTTTTGGTGTGTGCATTTGTTGTACAGAATATAGTCAACTGACTATTTATTTAATTCTTACAACAGCAGTAACTAAGTGGTGATTAAACCGGGCAGCTCAGCAAATATGGCTGGTCTGTGTGGTCACTTCAATTAGACTTGTTGTATATCTCATTTTGTAGCTATACAATATTAGTACTCATTAATAGTGCCTGATGCTAATATGTTGAGTATCATTATATGTCCATCTTGAAGTAATATAATGTTTATGGATATGTTGGATGTATGTATGTGTAATTTCATATGAATATACGATGCTAGGAATATGCTTCGTACATATTCTTTTTGTGTATATACGTCTCATTTCGTATACATACAAACTTAACTAGTGCATTATGCTATGATGTTAAAGTATCATAATATGTCTAGTTTAATCAATATGTTTATGTGTATTGGATGTTTGATATATTGATTTGTCATATGCAAACCTAAACTAGAATCAACTCTGGAAATAAGATATACTATGCACTACAACATCTACTAAAATCAAAGGCGCTATCTCGTAACACCAAAATCACAATATACAAAACACTGATCAGACCAGTTGTGCTGTATGGCTCTGAAACCTGGAGTACAACGAAAGGAGACGAAGCCTTGTTACAAACCTTTGAGAACAAAATTTTAAGACGCATCTTTGGACCCATTAGGGATACACAAAGTGGAGAGTGGAAAAGAAGAAGTAACAAAGACATTTATGATTTGTTTAAGTCCCCGCTAATCACTGGTATCATGAAGGCTAATAGACTACAATGGCTGGGGCATATAGAAAGAATGGAAGATAATAGGGAAACAAAACTCGCTTACACTCAGGAAATAAATGACCGTAGACCCCGAGGTAGACCAAGAAGGCGGTGGAGAGATAATATACATACAGACCTACAAGCACTTGGAATCAACGACTGGCAAGAGAAGGTCCACCAGAGAGACGAATGGAGACAGATTGTATTTGCAGCAAAGAACCTCAATGGCTCGGAATGCTGAAGAAGAAGAATATGCAAACCTACCAATATGAAGTGTTATGCTATTGTCTGCGCATTGGCACATTGGCCAACGATTGTGTTGGAAGCAGAGGTGTAATGGTACAGACATTACCCACAATTGGTATAGGGTATATGGTGCTAAACTTTCTCAGTGTATTGTGCGCGTGCGTCCACGGTAATGCATGGAAACCTGGCACAGCTACTGGTCACGGTTTGTAAGCCCGGATGACCCGGCATTATTATAATACCATTACCGATCCTTTGAGGTGCTAAACCAACTTTTGACAGAGCGGCTGTACGACACAGAATTTCTGTATTAGCGACACGGACATGGGGCGGCAGAAATGTAATAATTACAGGCGTGTGAGACAATTGAAAAGCCCGTCCCAGACTAAAGACAGTAGGGAGAAGGAGGATGGTGAACGCAGTAGAGCTGGAAGATAAACTTGGCCAGACTGGTCATTGTATATGTTTGTGTTATGATATGTTTTAATTAGGATTGCGCTGATGTAGAACTCGATATAACACATTCTTGACTTTCTTTCAAGCTCTCACAAGGAGCACCTATGTTATAGATCTCAAGAACGAGTGACTGACTAGGTAGAGCTAGGACTGACAGGAGTCAGAATACCGGCAAGCTGTTTCGTTTTTTTTTTTTTTTAGTCTACTGGAGAGTGGGGATCTGGACCACAGTTCCAGATAGAACAAGTAACATAAGTTACGTAATGTTTCTCATCACAATATGTTATATGATTTCATCATCCCCATATTGAAAACCATCAGATGTCTATGATTAGTAAATAAATGTTGTAGTATTGTAACTCATAGTTCTGTCATTATATTTTTTCCAATTGTGCATACGTGTTGTTGTGTACATTGATGGGGGTTCACTTAGACACCAAGGAAGGGAGAAGTCAGGGAGAAAAACCTGTACTGAGATAGTCGTCTATACTCATATATTTAGACTTAAACATCTATCTTAGCTAACCTTCTCTTTCCCATTCCTTGGCGAATATTCAGCACAGTTCATTTCATTTTGTAACGAGCCACTTGGAGCTGTACGTTGGATATTCATGGGCTTAATCTGTAGTTCAGCCATATAGATTTTGTCCCTAGTCAGTTTCTGACTATTTGGGGTTGCTCGTCAGTGAATAATACTTTCATCTAGCCGGTGGGGCACCCCGACTTCTGACACTAAGGGTCGCCATCTGTTCACCGTATATTCTCCAGGATTTATCTCTAGATGCTCTAATTGTTCGTTTGGCATTACGTTGTGCTATTCTATAGTAATATAGTCCTGTTCAGATTTAGTTGTGGTCCACTTTTAGAATGCTACCTTCTTTTTGAGTATGCTATCTTTAACTTCGTTGTTCCACCAGGCTGTTCTTAATCTTTTGTCCTGCCCTACTTTCTTTGTTCCACATTTATTTTTCAGTGTGCCGAGCATGGCAGCCTTGAATCATGTCCACTTATATCTTAACATAGCAAAAACAAAGATAATGCATACAGATAAAACTACTATGGAAGAAAGAAATATACATTAATGGGGGATAATTGGAGGTGGTGGAAAATTTTGAATATCTTGGGTCATTGATTACCAATAACGGTGACACAATGAAAGAAATTAAACGGCGACTATCCATTGCTCTTCAAAGACTAAAACAGCTGAATAAATTATGGAGTGGGACAGACAGAACTACAAAAATTAGATTTTTAAGAGCATGCATCTATCCCATTGCAACATACGCCTGTGAGACATGGACACTTACTAAACAAGCTGAACAGCGCATAAACGCCTTTGAATATAAATGTTACAGACGAGTTCTAAGAATATCTTGGGTAAAGAAAAGAACAAATGCATCCATACTTCAAGAGTTGAATATTGAGGAAGGTTGGCTATTAAAGACGATAAAACAAAGAAAATTGAAGTATTTTGGTCACTTGAAACGTCACGAAAGTTTGGAGAGAACAATAATGGAAGGGTATATGCCTGGGAAGAGAGGAAGAGGAAGGCCAAAGAGAAGATGGGTGCAGGATGTAGCGGATGATCTCCAGCTGAGTGTATCAGACGCGGGACATCTTGTTCATGATCGAGCGGTTTTCCGGAAGGTTGTTATGGAAGCGAGGTTCTGCAAAGGACATGCTACTTAATGAATGAATGAGTGTATGTTCGCCTCTCTCTGGCCGAGGAGTTACACCACTTTCTCCGTAATTCCGTTTATCACGCAGAGTCTCGTAGCGGGCGAGAACTGGGAGCGGTTCGGTGCCTTACAGTGAATCCACATATAGAAGCATTTTAACTCGTAATACTGAACAATAACTGATCTCACCTGGTAACCAGAAATAAAATCACGTAGCCGAGTGAACAGTTCTACATATTTTTAATTGTGCGTTGTAGAATGATAAGATTCAATTCATGTAGAACATATATCGCCCTTGACGCAGGGTCAGTATCTATTTAAAATATCTACGAATGATCCTACCTAACTCTGTCCTGTTCATCTTGACGTCTAAGTTTTCCATTCCACAGTTCCGTCGTTCAGAATTCGTCTAGGTTTCTGTTCCCAGTCCTTCCATCTATGGCTTCTTATCAACAAATTCCTCGTCCTGTTGTTCCCTTGTAGATCATCGTATCATTGCATCCAGATATCCACTTGACACAGAATTTGGAAAACACAACCGCTTGGTAACACCTTTCCTTGCTCATCATCCACTTTGGTGCATCCTCATGCAAAATCCCTTTATCCTTTTTCTGTATCTACTTTTGGCGTGCTCGTCATGTGGCATTCGCCCCCCGCTGGTGACTTGCGGGATAACTGAGCCGGCCGCTCAGAAAGCAATGGCAAACTACTGAGCGTAATCTTGCCAAGAAATCAACAGACAGCTGAAAGATGCTGCTGTTGACAGCTAAGTCCTGTAAAAGGATATGCAAATTTTAAAAAAAAAAAAAAAAGTGTATGTTCAGCCGGTCTCTCTGGCCGAGAGGTTACAACACTTTCTCCGTAATCCCGTTTATCACACAGAGTCTCGTAACGGGCGAGAGCTGGGAGCGGTTCGACCCCCGCTGGTGACTTGCTGGATACTGAGCCGGCCGCCCAGAAAGCAATGGCAACCTACTGTGCGTAATCTTGCCAAGAAATCAACATACAGCTGAAAGATGCTGCTGTTGACAGCGATGTCCTGTAAAGGATATGCGAATAAAAAAATTTAAAAAAAAGTGTATGTTCAGCCGGCTTCGTGGCTTAGAGTTTATGACTGACTTTTCTCCGTAATCTCGTATACTCTCGCAGGTAACGTGATGACGGTGAGAATCAGCAGTGGTTCGAATCGCATCGGTAACTTACGGGGTATATGAGTCCGGCCGCTCAGAAAGCAATGGCAAACTACTGAGCGTAATCTTGCCAAGAAATCAACATACAGCTGAAAGATGCTGGTGTTGACAGCGATGTCCTGTAAAGGGTATGCACACACAAAAAAGTGTAAGTTCAAGATTTTGCCGTTTATTTGTAAAGTTTTATAGTGTGCTACGGAGCATTGTCACATGTCAGTTTTTGGATGACGGGTGAAATTTAACTTCTTACAAACTCGTGAAAAAGGCTGGTAACAAATTACTATTTAATTACATACAAGATTCCCACATTCGCCGGAATAACATATGATGATATGTTGCATTTTAAACCATTCGTAACATTTATTCCAATATACCCTACGGTGTAGGGTCTGAAATATAGTCTTTAGACTCATTATATTGCTCCTCTCCACGGAAATTTTTAGTAAAACAAAATTATTTTTTTTTGCTCAATATGTTTGTTGTTTATCGAGTACAAGTAAAACAAAATTATTTTTTTTTTTGCTCAATATGTTTGTTGTTTATCGAGTACAAGGCAATTTTTTTTTTTTTTTTTTTTTTTTTTTTTTTAGGGTTTGGCGGTCATCCCAGACGAGCTGGTTCCCCGCCTCCCCTGTTTTTGGCGTGGACCCTTAGTCCCACTGTGAGCTATTGCCCACAGTGGTCCACCGGGCCCACATTTAAAGTGATTAATGTGAGGTTTTTTTTTTGGTGTGTGGATCCCCGGCCCCCGACCAGACCAGGCGCACTACTGCGGGGAGCAGCAAATGCGTCTGACCTTAGCCACGGGACCGAGATTGATCCTCCCGGCCTCCGACCAGACCCTTCAAAAATGGAAATGAGAAATAAGGTTAACGCATATATACGGTAATGACTTATCAATAACTATAGATAACTCAAATTTAGGTTTAGAAAATAAAAATATATCTAAACATATAATTGCAATTTTTTTGCTATCCTGTAATAGATAATAGTTTACAAAGAATTCATTTTTATCATATGACTTTGTAATAAAATAACAAAGCGGCTTATAATGCTCCTTGATTGTTCAATTTTATGTCACTATGATTTTATTCTATTTATTCTTTGGGTATTGTCCCTTGCAATAATTAATAGTCGTGTTATTTCCCTTGTTATCGTTGTCGTAAATGATTTGTCACATCCCTAATGACACTAATGTCATATGCTTCATTGTTTTATTGAAGTCAATCAATGGTTTGTCCCGTTAGGAATCATCTTGGTCTACTGGTAGTCAGTCCTTATCTATTGTCTATGTCCACTGGGCAATATGGTTGTCACGTCTCTGTAAATATCATCCCTAATTCTTTGTATTGTTATGTCCCTTAGACATTATAGTTCTTTGTAATTTGATTGTGCCGCCCTCCCTGGCCTATGAGTTAGCGACTTTCTCTGTAATCCGGTATACTCACGTGAGTAACGTGACGTTCCCGAGAATCGGTGGCGGTTCTCGCTGCGTCGGTAACTTACGGGATATGTGAGCCGGTCGCTCAGAAAGCGATGGCAAACTACCGAGCGTAATCTTGCCTAGAAATCAACAATCAGCTGAAAGATGCTGATGTTGACAGCGATGTCCTGTAAAAGGATATGCGAACCACCAAAAACTTTGAAAAAAAAATTGTAATCCGTAATCATTATCGTACTTATGTGTCTCTAACATTGATATAATTATGTCACAGTAATTGTTATGTGCTGGCTTCCTGGCCTAGAGGTTAGCAAATTTTCTCCGTAATCTCGTATACTCTCGTAAGTAACGTGACGATGGTGAGAATCAGCAGTGGTTCGAATCGCGTCGGTAACTTACGGGGTATGTGAGCCAGCCGCTCAGAAAGCAATGGCAAACTACTGAGCGTAATCTTGCAAAGAAATCAACAATCAGCTGACAGATGCTGATGTTGACAGCAATGTCCTGTAAAGTATATGCAAACATTTCTTTTATTTATTTTATTAGAAGGAAACCCGGACAGTGCCGCGCGTAAATAACAGTAAAATATTTCGCCCCAGTGGTGTTGCTCAATATGTTTGTCGTTTCTCGAGTACAAGGCAATCTACTTTTTCTTTTTCTAAATACTTTTATTGAGTGTTAAAGTCACCACTTATAATCTTCATATTAGAACCATCGTGATAGCATTTAAGTGTCAGATTCTAGTATGAGTTATTCAACAGCAACATTTTCAATCAAGACATCCGAAACAAACTCCGAAGAGTCATGTCCCTTCTCAATAGTTAAATAAATATTATGCCCATTTATTTTACGGATAACAACTTTCCCCTCCCCTTCTCTCCCCTCCCCTTCTTATCTATCTATCTCGTGGGAGTGAAAGGACACAAAAAGGACGTCGGTTTTTTTACTTCATTTCGGATCTTGTCAGTTTTTCCTCCTCAAAATATTATGAAATGATAAATCGTATTCGGTAATTTTAAAGTTAATTTCCTAACAATGGACAGCATTTTGCATATTTCAGAAATGAACTCATCGTCGGGATTTTAATCTTCTGTAAAATTTAATATCAGTTGGTCTATGTTATGCAAAATTGGCATATGATGAAAACATTTAGAAGAGAGTGTTATTATTAGAAGAAGTTAGTCGACAGAACATCCTCATTGCACATCGAACCATTCAGTCCATAAGTGCTCGGATCCCCTCAGCAAATCCCGCAGCGTGTAGCGGCTAACGACGCTAGTTCTGTGTTGGTTTATCAATCTTCTTTGGCTTCCTGCGTAGTGTTCTTGTTTGGCCACCCCTCTTTTAATTTGCTGTTCTCGCAGTCTGTCCGTGGTTGTAAATTCACAGTCATCACTTGGTTCTCGCAAAAGTCTTACTTCTCATAGGGCATTCAGAATGTCAGCCTGGTCCATGGCGCGTCCGCCCTCCACAATAGCGTTACCTGCGAGCTTGTCAGCCCGCTCATTCCCTTGTACTCCCGCATGCCCTGGCACGAAGATGAAACTAATCTTTGCCAGCCAACCCCGCTCCAGAGACAGCAACCATTCTCTTCGGATTCCCCTCCTCTCTCTCCCCATCTCAATCCTCTTGAGCATGTTCATTGAGTCGCTAAGGAAACAAGCCCTAGTGAATGTCTGTGTCTCGAGCCATGTTATTGCTTTACTTACTGCCATGACTTCCCTGGTCAGGCTACTTGTGGTTTCAGTGAAAGCACCAGAGTCCTCCTTCACAATTCTCCCTCCGGCCCGAGCTGTAAAGGCCCATGAGCTTCTCACATGTCGGACGACCGACCTATCTGTGTAGATGACAGCATCACCATCTAGCGAATTCTCGAAAATCAACGCTTGTACCTCAGTCTCCCCAGCAGCCGGATTTTCTTGTCTGCATTTCCTATATAGTTGGATGCAAACTGAAAAGGATGTGCAGAAATATGTTGGCACTTGTACCCACTCCTCGCCAGGTTCTAAGTCCTCAAGTGAACACACCTGTTGAAGAATGTCTTCGGCTTGACCCATCCACGACAGCCCTCTTTTTAACCTGCTGCCCTTCACCTTCATAATTTCACTATGCAGTGGATGCTGTGTGTTTGCGTTAACACTGTGGGGTAGGCGTGAGCTCTGCAGATTTGTATTCTGTCTTCAATTGTTGGAAAATCAAGAAGGTAGCGCATCGCCCTGCATACTGTATCTCTTGTACATCCAAGAATAATGCGCATAGCTTCATTCTGTATCCTTTTCATCCTTTCTATCTGCTTACGGCTGAGAGTCAGGATTGCCTGCGCATACTCAAAAACGAACATGACCAGCCCTTCTTATAGAAGACACAGATGGCGAAGCTCACAGTTTGCTGCCGCCATCACCCGCATCGCAACCAAACCCCGTTTGGCCTTTGTTATCACCTGGTCTATGTGCTCATTATAATCAAGGCTTCGGTCAAACCGTATCCCCAGGTAATTCATTGCCTGCGTTCTTTCCACCGTCTCTGAACACAGATTTACAGTTGGTGTTGGAGTGTTGACAATATGATTATTCAACGAGAACCAAGTCACTGTTGCCTTTGTTGGGTTGACCATTGCCCCAGTCTCAACACACTAAGTACTTATGCGATTGAGTTCGGTTTGTAGTTCCACAGCAACCTGATCTCTATCCTTACCCTGGCGATACACTAAAACATCGTCGGCATATGACAATGTCCTACCAGGTCCAGTGATCTGCTCACTGGTGATTCTCACAGTGTAGGCGTTGAACAGTACCGGAGATAATGTGGTAGGCCAGGATATATTGTTGTTGGTTCCGACGTCCAACTGCCACATTTAAAAACTGCTTTCCTTTGGAAGAGGGCTGCAGCGATCCAACTAAGAAGGAATTGACTTATTTTGAGTTCAAGAAGCTGAAGCATTAAAAAATCCACTGGTGCTCTGTTGTGGTCTTTGCCAGGCTTCGGCAAGGGAATCAGATAGCTGTGTAACCACTCCTCATTGATGCTAGCACTCCCTATACTGTTGTTGTACATGTCTGCTAGTTCCTCTAGCTCGTTATCGGTACACCTATTGATGTCATTGTATCTTATGCCATCTGGCCCTGGAGCGCTTTTTTTTTAACCGTCGAAGCACAGCCTTGATTTCTTTCACTGTCACTCATCCCCTGGACGATTTGCTGTCCTGGTGACACAGCCACTGTTGATACAAACCAGGTCAATGGTTTCAAGTACAGTCACGAGCTCCTCCTCCTGTGTGTTGGCGGACATGTTTCCCCATAATCTGCCTTTAGCGTTGAAATCACCACAGAAAATAACATTTCTCTCTTGACCTAATATGCCACTTAAGCACTGCCACTTCTGGGAATCCATACTCGTGTTGCGGGCATAAACATTAACCAACGCGAATGGTATACTGGATTGAACTCTTACCGCCTGTATTTGTATGTCATCACTGTCCCACCTGGACATGTCTAGCTCTGACGCCACCATGCTGTCGCGAATGAGAATCGCCATTCCCAGATGTCGTCTGTTGTAGAAGAAGGTCATAGGAGGTGGAATATCAAGGACAGGAAGATGATGTAATTTCCTATACTTAAGTGCTCAAAGACAAAGAAGCGCAACACTGACTTTTAATGGGCCAGAGAAGAAAAGGACAATAAGGAGAAATAGAGAAAGAGCACTGTGTATATCCTCCTCTGCTAACAAGAAAAGGGGTAGAATTTAGACAGAAGATTCCAGGAGTTCTTAGGGCGGGGGATGTACTGTTGTACACCCCAGACAGAAGATTACACTGCTGGACTGTAACAGGATCAATGAGTTTACACAACAAACTACAGACTAAACAAAACAAATTAGGAACAACAAAATTAGGTTTTTATTGGCAGAACTGCATGATTCAGGGACAAACAGGCATCTTGACATGTCACATAACTGGCATATACAGAAATGGGAACCTATGTTCCCACAGTAATCACTGCTGCCTAACATCGCTATGCACATGACTAGGTACCCATCTCCACAAACCAACAAGGACATGGCAACAACAGAGCCTCAACGTAAACAACAACATAACAGCAGGTATGGACTCTCTATTGTAATCATCTCAGGACTCATGGACAGTTGGTACATACAGAAATGGGAATCTGAAATCCCAGAGATAACTGCTGCCTAGTACTAACTACAGGGGCGGTCTCTAAATGACAGTGAGACCTCAATCATGTTCAGTTGAGTCGAAGGGCACCCTCGATACCCACACAAGACACCCGCATCACATAAGTCGACTGGGACCAGATACAGCGAAAAACCATAACATAACGAGTAACAAAACTATAACCCTAACAGCAGAGATATAGTGGCATAAACAGGCATAACAGGTATACGAAGGGGTATTTAAAAAAAAGGGGATGTGAGTGGCCTACGACATTAACCAGAGCCGGGGCTCAAGTTTGCTCTACAAACCACAAACATGGCCAGAGGTCACTACCTGCAATGCATGACAAGGTACAACATCTAATTAATAATCATCAAAGCATCATTATTTGCATCAACACATGGACTTCACAGGACAACAACTACAGCAACGGTGTATGCAAACAGTGTCCTTGTGGCACAAACATAGACATGGACTGTGTAAGTTCACACCAACCACATGATACTTCAACTGGACAACAATGACATGGATAGGTTATAGGATATACTCCACATAAAATATAAACAGAGCACACACGCTCTACAGCGTCCTTCGGAGTGACTGGGCCTCCCTATTCTATACTACAGCGATCTACATCATCGCTCCTTCGGCCACGGTTGTCTGGTTTGGAGAGACCGGAAAACTGACACGCGCCTCTATTTATCCTCACTTCCAGAGCGGCTTCCCATCGTACCCCAGGGTACTGCAAGGGATGCTGGTATTGGTAACATTATCATCATCATGTATCGCGCCAGACTATTACATATCTATCTATCTATCTATATATCTATCTATCTATCTATCTATCTATCTGTCTGTCTGTCTGTCTGTCTGTCTGTCTGTCTATCTGTGCATCCATGCATGCATGCATGCATGCATCTATCTATCTATCTATTTATCTGTCTGTCTGTCTGTCTGATTGTCTGTCTGATTGTCTGTCTGATTGTCTGTCTGTCTACCTAATACGTATGTGTGTCTGTCTATCTGTAACTCTATGTGTCTGTCTATACAATATGTATGTGTGTCTGTCTATCTGTAACTCTATGTGTCTGTCTATACAATATGTATGTGTGTCTGTCTATCTGTAACTCTATGTGTCTGTCTATACAATATGTATGTGTGTCTGTCTATCTGTAACTCTATGTGTCTGTTTATACAATATGTATGTGTGTCTGTCTATCTGTAACTCTATGTGTCTGTCTATACAATATGTATGTGTTTCTGTCTATCTGTAACTCTATGTGTCTGTCTATACAATATGTATGTGTGTCTGTCTATCTGTAACTCTATGTGTCTGTCTATACAATATGTATGTGTGTCTGTCTATCTGTAACTCTATGTGTCTGTCTATACAATATGTATGTGTGTCTGTCTATCTGTAACTCTATGTGTCTGTCTATACAATATGTATGTGTGTCTGTCTATCTGTAACTCTATGTGTCTGTCTATACAATATGTATGTGTGTCTGTCTATCTGTAACTCTGTGTGTTTGTCTATACAATATGTATGTGTGTCTGTCTATCTGTAACTCTATGTGTCTGTCTATACAATATGTATGTGTGTCTGTCTATCTGTAACTCTATGTGTCTGTCTATACAATATGTATGTGTGTCTGTCTATCTGTAACTCTATGTGTCTGTCTATACAATATGTATGTGTGTCTGTATATCTGTAACTCTGTGTGTCTGTCTATACAATATGTATGTGTGTCTGTCTATCTGTAACTCTATGTGTCTGTCTATACAATATGTATGTGTGTCTGTCTATCTGTAACTCTATGTGTCTGTCTATACAATATGTATGTGTGTCTGTCTATCTGTAACTCTGTGTGTCTGTCTATACAATATGTATGTGTGTCTGTCTATCTGTAACTCTATGTGTCTGTCTATACAATATGTATGTGTGTCTGTCTATCTGTAACTCTATGTGTCTGTCTATACAATATGTATGTGTGTCTGTCTATCTGTAACTCTATGTGTCTGTCTATACAATATGTATGTGTGTCTGTCTATCTGTAACTCTATGTGTCTGTCTATACAATATGTATGTGTGTCTGTCTATCTGTAACTCTATGTGTCTGTCTATACAATATGTATGTGTGTCTGTCTATCTGTAACTCTATGTGTCTGTCTATACAATATGTATGTGTGTCTGTCTATCTGTAACTCTGTGTGTCTGTCTATACAATATGTATGTGGTTCTGTCTATCTGTAACTCTATGTGTCTGTCTATACAATATGTATGTGTGTCTGTCATCTGTAACTCTATGTGTCTGTCTATACAATATGTATGTGTGTCTGTCTATCTGTAACTCTATGTGTTTGTCTATACAATATGTATGTGTGTCTGTCTATCTGTAACTCTATGTGTCTGTCTATACAATATGTATGTGTCTGTCTATCTATAACTCTATGTGTTCTGTCTATACAATATGTATGTGTGTCTGTCTATCTGTAACTCTATGTGTCTGTCCTATACAATATGTATGTGTGTCTGTCTATCTGTAACTCTATGTGTCTGTCTATACAATATGTATGTGTGTCTGTCTATCTGTAACTCTGTGTGTCTGTCTATACAATATGTATGTGTGTCTGTCTATCTGTAACTCTGTGTGTCTGTCTATACAATATGTATGTGTGTCTGTCTGTACTCTGGATCTGTCTATACAATATAGTTGTGTGTGTCTATCTGTAACTCTAGGTCGTATACAATATGTATGTGTGTCTGTCTATCTGTAACTCTGTTTGTCTGTCTATACAATATGTATGTGTGTCTGTCTATCTGTAAACTCTAGTGTCTGTCTACAATATGTATGTGTGTCTGTCTATCTGTAACTCTCTGTGTCTGTCTATACAATATGTATGTGTCTGTCTATCTGTAACTCTGTGTGTCTGTCTATACAATATGTATGTGTGTCTGTCTATACAATATGTATGTGTGTCTGTCTATACAATATGTATGTGTGTCTGTCTATCTGTAACTCTGTGTGTCTGTCTATACAATATGTATGTGTGTCTGTCTATACAATATGTATGTGTGTCTGTCTATACAATATGTATGTGTGTCTGTCTATCTGTAACTCTGTGTGTCTGTCTATACAATATGTATGTGTCTGTCTATCTGTAACTCTGTGTGTCTGTCTATACAATATGTATGTGTGTCTGTCTATACAATATGTATGTGTGTCTGTCTATACAATATGTATGTGTCTGTCTATCTGTAACTCTGTGTGTCTGTCTATACAATATGTATGTGTGTCTGTCTATACAATATGTATGTGTGTCTGTCTATACAATATGTATGTGTCTGTCTATCTGTAACTCTGTGTGTCTGTCTATACAATATGTATGTGTGTCTGTCTGCCTGTAACTCTGTGATACTGTCTATCTGTAAGTCTGTGTGTCTGTCTGTCTATATAATCAACTAGCAGAGTTGTGCAGAACGAGGCTCCTGTCACAGACCACGGATTGTGTGCCCCTCTGAACGGAAGTGGTAAAGCTGCCTCCCTCGCGCGCTCCGATGGTTGTGGTTCGATTCCAAGCTACGTTACTGGGTTCACGAGTGCAATTTTCAATGAGACTCCTGGGGGAGTTAGGGAGAAGTGTGTCATCGCTGGAGCTGCGGAGTTCGTTCTGTTTACAGCGCTGTCGGCAGGCTGTATGTGGAAACAGATGGGGGACATGTGGGATAAACCCAGATGCAATTAATTTTAACCTCTTGTCATTTAACCTGTTTGTAAACTCACTATATATGTACGCTTATATGTATGTATGTGGTGTATGTATGTGTACAAATATATGTGTGTATGTACATAAGAAATCTTAAAGAATGTACAAATAGAGTGAGAGATAGACAGTGTTGAAGATCCATTGTAGCCGACCTTTATTGTGAAGACGGCATCTGATTGACTGGCATATGTACATCAGTCTATAGTTTTGTCAATACACTCAACCATCACCCATCATTCTCTTCATCTATCCTTCCCGCTGGGAAGAACAAAATGTCAGAAGGACCTCCGTTCGAAATTCTTAACCCTGTGAAAATAAAGTTCGTTCGTTCTATCATTTGTCTGCTCAGCCACTGCTCAATTCACCACTAATTACCCTTAACTTGCTGCACTCACGCACAGCTCCATACCGTCTCATTTCACACACACACATTGTCTGAAACAACACTCCAATTAGTACACTTTGCGCATACTTGCAATGTAGGTTTGCTGGCTTCGTGAAGCCTGTAATATCACCCCGATGCTGACGTTCCTGGCCAGCCTCAGTCATGTAGTTCGGTCAACTAATGAGTCATCTGTCAGGCTTCGACTTCACCAAAAGTGCGCAGTTTTCGCTTTGAGTAACTTTTAATTTACGCCCATGAGAAAAATGAATCGATGCAGACATTAAAATTTGTTTTCTCATGATACTAATAGAAAGATCAACAGAGACACAGAAAGATATAAATTTGTGCTTCATAGATTATATCAAGGCATTTGATAAAGTAAACTATGATGAACTGATTAAAATCTTGGAAGATATCAAACTTTAATAGAAAGATCTCATAATAATAAAGAATGTTTACTGGAACCAAGTAGCAGCAATTAAAATGAGTAATATAGTGGGCAATTATGAACAAATAAAGCCAGGAGTACGATAGGGATGTATTTTGTCACCGGATCTCTTTTCCCTCTCTAGTGAAGTAATAATGAGAGAGATCAAAGAGAAGTCATAAATACTAATAGGAGGTTATAATTTAAACAATATACGCTATGCAGATGGTACATTATTGCTGGCGAATAATGCAAAAGATCTACAATTGTTGAACATTCTAGAAACAGAAAGTGTAAAGAAATGATTCTCCTTGGATCAGTAACAATGGCGATATTTAAAAAAACGTGACACCAAAATGTGAAATGGAAATAGAAGGAAACATTCTTAACCGAGTGGGTAATTTTAAATACCTAAGGGCATTTATAATAACAGATGGAAGGTGCACAACATAGATTAAGAACAGAATAGGGAAAGCAAAAGCCGCATTTCAGAAAATAAAAAGTATCTTAGGCAAAAGTTACTATCATTGAATGTAGGAAAGAGAGCTCTGAATTGCTATATAGAATGTGATTTGCTGTAAGGCAGTGAATCTTGGAATGTCATTCATTCATTCATTCATTCATTCTGTAGCATGTCCTTTGCAGAACCTCGCTCCCATTACAACCTTCCGGAAAACCTCTCAATCATAAGCAAGATGTCCCGCGTCCGATACACCCATCTGGAGATAATCCGCCACATCCTGCACCCATCTTCTCTTTGGCCATCCTCTTCCTCTCTTCCCAGGCATATATCCCTCCATTATTGTTCTCTCCAAACTTTCGTGACGTTTCAAGTGACCAAAATATTTCAAATTCTTTGTTTTATCGTCTTTAAAAGTCAACATTCTTCAATATTCAGCTCTTCAAGTTTGGATGCATTTGTTCTTTTCTTTACCCAGGATATTCTTAGAACTCGTCTATAATATTTATATTCAAAGGCATTTATGCGCTGATCAGCTTGTTCAGTAAGTGTCCATGTCTCACAGGCGTATGTTGCAATGGGAAAGATGCATGCTCTTAAAAATCTAATTTTTGTAGTTCTGTCTGTCCCACTTCATAATTTATTCAACTGTTTTAGTTTTTGAATAGCAATTGATAGTTGTCGTTTAATTTCTTTCATTGTGTCACCGTTGTTGGTAATCAATAACCCAAGATATTCAAAATTTTCCACCACCTCCAATTTTTCCTGATTAACATATATTTCTTTCTCCATAGTAGTTTTATCTGTATGCATTATCTTTGCTTTTGCCATGTTAAGTTAAAAGTTGTGATTTTCACTATTCAATTGGGTTGAGACTATTAGGTTTTCTGTACCAGTCTGTGATGTGGATAGTAATACTGTATCATCAGCATACCGAATCTCTAGTATGTCATGACTACCGATACTTAGGGCATCATATAGCTCCCTATTTATATCATCGCTCACATTTCTCATTATATTTTCGGCGTACATGTTAAACAAATAAGGGGACAGCACACACTCCTTGCTTGATGTCAAACCAATCTGATGTCTCGCCATCTATTCTAACCGCTACTTGTTGGTCTAGCTAGATAGAGCATTTTTATGAGTTGTACTACATATGGTAGAAAGCCCATATTCCTCATGATTTCCCAAAGTTTCTGATGTTGTACACAGTCAAATGCCTTTGAATAATCCACAAAACATGAAAATAGGTTTACATTAAATTCTCTGCACTTCTCTATTATTAAATGCATGTTGAGTATGTGATCTCTTGTTCCTCTTCCTTGTCTAAATCCACCTTGAACCACGTTAATCTCGTCTTCCATTTTCTTACGAAGTCTTCCCATTATGATTTTTAGTAGAATTTTACTTGCATGACTGATCAGGGCAACATTCCTATAGTTGGTGCATAATTTCAGGTTGCCCTATTTTGGTATTGGAATTAAGATAGTTCTTGGAATGTAAATGAACAAATAAGGAAGAACTTGGATGCCACAGAGATGTGGTTCCTAAGACGAATGTTGCGAATTCCTTGGTCATGTTATGAGAAGAGAGGCATTGGAGAACATCGTGACGACTGGAAAGATCGATGGGAAGAGAGGCAGAGGCCGACCAAGAGAAATGATGCTGGATGGATTGAGACGGTGACATGGAGGAATATCAGCTGCAGAACTGATCCAGCACACCAAAGACCGAAATGTGTGGAGAAACGAACACCTACGCCAGCTGGCATGACACTTGATGGTGATAGTGGTATAACAAAACACACACCCCCTTCCCCACACACACACACACACGTATGTACGTGCGCGCGCGTGTGGCCAAGTATGTCTTGTCAGCTGGAAGCTATAATAGCACTGGAACCCCGTCTGCCCCGACAAGTCTGAATCCAATATGCAAGACAGAGATCATCAACGTGCACATGAAACCGGGATTATTCAATTCTCAGACTGTATTCCTTCTCCTGTGTGAATGTGAGAGCAGGGCATCGACCCCAGCTGAGCAGCCACAGATCCAGGCTTTGGCATTCAAATGTTACATAAAACCACAATCAGTCAATACATCGTCTCCAAAATGTAGGTCGGCTGCAATGAAACTTTCCATTTCTTAATCTGGTTGTACACTCTGGCAGATTGCTATTCGTTCAACTCTTGATAGTATCATCCTGCTTACATCGCTGTCTGCTTCTTGATGTTACCTTTTCATTTACATTGCTGCCTACCTCTTAAAGTTATCTTTCCACTTGTACCACTCTCTGCCCCTTACTACAATCTTTTCACTTGTATCAATCTCTGCCTCTTACTACAATCTTTCCACTTGTGTCACTCTCTGCTTCTTACTACAATCTTTCCACTTGTACCACTCTCTGTCCCTTACTACAATCTTTCCTCGTGTATCACTATCTGACTCTTACTACAATCGTTCCACTTGAATCAATCTCTGCTTCTTACTACAATCTTTCCACTTGAATTACTCTCTGCCTCTTACTACAATCTTTTCTCGTGTATCACTGTCTGCCTCTTACTATAATCGTTCCACTTGAATCACTCTCTGCTTCTTACTACAATCTTTCCACTTGTATCACTCTCAACCTCTTACTACAATCTTTCCACTTGTATCACTCTCTGCCTCTTACTACAATCTTTCCACTTGTATCACTCTCTGTCTCTTACTACAACCTTTCCACTTGTATCAATCTCTGTCTCTTACTACAACCTTTCCACTTGTATCACTCTCTGTCTCTTACTACAACCTTTCCACTTGTATCACTCTCTGTCTCTTACTACAATCTTTCCACTTGTATCACTCTCAACCTCTTACTACAATCTTTCCACTTGTATCACTCTCTGCCTCTTACTACAATCTTTCCACTTGTATCACTCTCTGTCTCTTACTACAATCTTTCCACTTGTATCACTCTCTGTCTCTTAATACAATCTTTCCACTTGTATCACTCTATGTCTCTTACTACAATCTTTCCACTTGTATCATCTCTGTCTCGTTTCTACAACCTCTTTCCCCTTGTATAATCTCTGTCTCTTACTACAATCTTTCCACTTGTATCACCTCTGTCTCTTACTACAATCTTTCCACTTGTATCAATCTCTGTCTCTTACTACAATCTTTCCACTTGTATCACTCTCTGTCTCTTACTACAACCTTTCCACTTGTATCAATCTCTGTCTCTTACTACAATCTTTCCACTTGTATCAATCTCTGTCTCTTACTACAATCTTTCCACTTGTATAACTCTCTGTCTCTTAATACAACCTTTCCACTTCTATCACTCTCTGTCTCTTACTACAACCTTTCCACTTGTATCAATCCTGTCTCTTACTACAATCTTTCCACTTGTATCACTCTCTGTCTCTTACTACAATCTTTCCACTTGTATCAATCTCTGTCTCTTACTACAATCTTTCCACTTGTATCACTCTCTGCTTCTTACTAAAATCTTTCCACTTGTATCACTCTCTGTCTCTTACTACAATCTTTCCACTTGTATAACTCTCTGTCTCTTACTACAAACCCTTTTCCCCTTGTATCACTCTCTGTCTCTTACTACAACCTTTCCACTTGTATCAATCTCTGTCTCTTACTACAATCTTTCCACTTGTATCAATCTCTGTCTCTTACTACAATCTTTAAACTTGTATAACTCTCTGTCTCTTACTACAATCTTTCCACTTGTATCAATCTCTGTCTCTTAATACAATCTTTCCACTTGTATCAATCTATGTCTCTTACTACAATCTTTCCACTTGTTAACTCTCTGTCTCTTACTACAATCTCTTTCCACTTGTATAACTCTCTGTCTCTTACTACAATCTTTCCACTTGTATAACTCTCTGTCTCTTACTACAACCTTTCCACTTGTATCACTCTCTGTCTCTTACTACAATCTTTCCACTTGTATCAATCTCTGTCTCTTACTACAATCTTTCCACTTGTATAACTCTCTGTCTCTTACTACAATCTTTCCACTTGTATAACTATCTGTCTCTTACTACAATCTTTCCACTTGTATCACTCTCTGTCTCTTACTACAACCTTTCCACTTGTATCACTCTCTGTCTCTTACTACAATCTTTCCACTTGTATCACTCTCTGTCTCTTACTACAACCTTTCCACTTGTATCACTCTCTGTCTCTTACTACAATCTTTCCACTTGTATCAATCTCTGTCTCTTACTACAACCTTTCCACTTGTATCAATCTCTGTCTCTTACTACAACCTTTCCACTTGTATCAGTGTCGGCCTCTTGATGTGATGTTTCCACTTGTTTCGGTGTCTGCCTCTAGATGTGATCTTTCCTTGTGTATCACTGTCTACCTGTCACGGTTATCTACTTTCCACTTCTAACACTCTCTATCTCTTGATCACTTTCTTATGTGTACCACTATCTCTTGTTTTCTTACTTGTACCACTGGTTATCCCGTGATGTATCTTCTTACTTGTACCACTGGTTATCTCATGATGTCATCTTCTTACTTGTACCACTGGTTATCTCGTAATGTCATCTTCATACCTGTATCACTGTCAACCACTAGATGTTATCTTTCCTCTTGTACCACAGTCTACCACTAGATGTTATCTTTCCACTTGTAACCCTGTCTACCACTAGATGTTATCTTTCCTCTTGTACAACAGTCTACCACTAGATCTTATCTTTCCTCTTGTACCACAGTCTACCACTAGATGTTATCTTTCCTCTTGTACCACAGTCTGCCACTGGATGTTATCTTTCCTCTTGTACCACAGTCTACCAATAGATGTTATCTATCCTTTTTAACACAGTCTACCACTGGATGTTATCTTTCCTCTTGTACCACAGTTTTCCACTAGATGTTACCTTTCCTCTTGTACCACAGTCTACAACTAGATGTTACCTTTCCTCTTGTACCACAGTCTACCACTAGATGTTATCTTTTCTCTTGTACCACAGTCTACCACTAGATGTTATCTTTCCTTTTGTACCAGTAGACCAATAGATGTTATCTTTCCTCTTGTACCACAGTCTACCACTAGATGTTATCTTTCCTCTTGTACCACAGTCTACCACTAGATATTATCTTTCCTCTTGTACAACAGTCTACCACTAGATGTTATCTTTCCTCTTGTACCACAGTCTACCACTAGATGTTATCTTTCCTCTTGTACCACAGTCTACCACTAGATGTTATCTTTCCTCTTGTACCACAGTCTACAACTAGATGTTACCTTTCCTCTTGTACCACAGTCTACCACTAGATGTTATCTTTTCTCTTGTACCACAGTCTACCACTAGATGTTATCTTTCCTTTTGTACCAGTAGACCAATAGATGTTATCTTTCCTCTTGTACCACAGTCTACCACTAGATGTTATCTTTCCTCTTGTACCACAGTCTACCACTAGATATTATCTTTCCTCTTGTACAACAGTCTACCACTAGATGTTATCTTTCCTCTTGTACCACAGTCTACCACTAGATGTTATCTTTCCTCTTGTACCACAGTCTACCACTAGATATTATCTTTCCTCTTGTACAACAGTCTACCACTAGATGTTATCTTTCCTCTTGTACCACAGTCTACCACTAGATGTTATCTTTCCTCTTGTACCACAGTCTACAACTAGATGTTATCTTTTCTCTTGTACCACAGTCTACCACTAGATGTTACCTTTCCTATAGTACCAAAGTCTACCACTAGATCTTATCTTTCCTCTTGTACCACAGTCTGCCACTGGATGTTATCTTTCCTCTTGTACCACAGTCTACCAATAGATGTTATCTATCCTTTTTAACACAGTCTACCACTGGATGTTATCTTTCCTCTTGTACCACAGTTTTCCACTAGATGTTATCTTTCCTCTTGTACCACAGTCTACCACTAGATGTTATCTTTCCTCTTGTACCACAGTCTACCACTAGATGTTATCTTTTCTCTTGTACCACAGTCTACCACTAGATGTTACCTTTCCTATAGTACCAAAGTCTACCACTAGATGTTATCTTTCCTCTTGTACCAAAGTCTACCACTAGATCTTATCTTTCCTCTTGTACCACAGTCTGCCACTGGATGTTATCTTTCCTCTTGTACCACAGTCTACCAATAGATGTTATCTATCCTTTTTAACACAGTCTACCACTGGATGTTATCTTTCCTCTTGTACCACAGTTTTCCACTAGATGTTATCTTTCCTCTTGTACCACAGTCTACCACTAGATGTTATCTTTCCTCTTGTACCACAGTCTACCACTAGATGTTATCTTTTCTCTTGTACCACAGTCTACCACTAGATGTTACCTTTCCTATAGTACCAAAGTCTACCACTAGATGTTATCTTTCCTCTTGTACCACAGTCTGCCACTGGATGTTATCTTTCCTCTTGTACCACAGTCTACCAATAGATGTTATCTATCCTTTTTAACACAGTCTACCACTGGATGTTATCTTTCCTCTTGTACCACAGTTTTCCACTAGATGTTACCTTTCCTCTTGTACCACAGTCTACAACTAGATGTTACCTTTCCTCTTGTACCACAGTCTACCACTAGATGTTATCTTTTCTATAGTACCACAGTCTACCACTAGATGTTATCTTTCCTTTTGTACCAGTAGACCAATAGATGTTATCTTTCCTCTTGTACCACAGTCTACCACTAGATGTTATCTTTCCTCTTGTACCACAGTCTACCACTAGATATTATCTTTCCTCTTGTACAACAGTCTACCACTAGATGTTATCTTTCCTCTTGTACCACAGTCTACCACTAGATGTTATCTTTCCTCTTGTACCACAGTCTACCACTAGATGTTATCTTTCCTCTTGTACCACAGTCTACCACTAGATGTTATCTTTCCTCTTGTACAACAGTCTACCACTAGATGTTGTCTTTCCACTTGTACCTCTTTCTACCACTAAATGTTATCTTTCCTCTTGTACAACAGTCTACCACTAGATGTTGTCTTTCCACTTGTACCTCTTTCTACCACTAAATGTTATCTTTCCTCTTGTACCACAGTCTACCACTAGATGTTATCTTTAATGTAGTACCACAATCAACCACTAGATGTTATCTTTCCTCTTGTACCACAGTCTACCACTAGATGTTATCTTTCCACAGTCTACCACTAGATGTTATCTTTCCTCTTGTACAACTGTCTACCACTAGATGTTGTCTTTCCGCTTGTACCTCTTTCTACCACTAAATGTTATCTTTCCTCTTGTACCACAGTCTACCACTAGATGTTATCTTTCCTATAGTACCACAGTCTACCACTAGATGTTATCTTTCCTATAGCACCACAGTCTACCACTAGATGTTATCTTTCCTCTTGTACCACAGTCTACCACTAGA
Source organism: Cepaea nemoralis (assembly GCA_014155875.1). Classification (NCBI taxonomy): domain Eukaryota; kingdom Metazoa; phylum Mollusca; class Gastropoda; order Stylommatophora; family Helicidae; genus Cepaea; species Cepaea nemoralis. Next base: position 67,605 of record JACEFZ010008607.1, read on the forward strand.
TGTTATCTTTCCTCTTGTACCACAGTCTACCACTAGATGTTATCTTTCCTATAGTACCACAGTCTACCACTAGATGTTATCTTTCCTATAGTACCACAGTCTACCACTAGATGTTATCTTTCCTCTTGTAACACAGTCTACCACTAGATGTTATCTTTCCTCTTGTACCACAGTCTACCACTAGATGTTGCCTTTCTGCTTGTACCTCTTTCTACCACTAAATGTTATCTTTCCTCTTGCACTTCTGTCTGCCACTAGATGTTATCTTTCCTCTTGTACCACAGTCTACCACTAGATGTTATCTTTCCCCTTGTACCACAGTCTACCACTAGATGTTATCTTTCCTCTTGTACCACAGTCTACCACTAGATGTTATCTTTCCTCTTGTACCACAGTCTACCACTAGATATTATCTTTCCTCTTGTACAACAGTCTACCAGTAGATGTTATCTTTCCTCTTGTACCACAGTCTACCACTAGATGTTATCTTTCCTCTTGTACCACAGTCTACCACTAGATGTTATCTTTCCTCTTGTACAACAGTCTACCACTAGATGTTATCTTTCCTCTTGTACCACAGTCTACCACTAGATGTTGTCTTTCCACTTGTACCTCTTTCTACCACTAAATGTTATCTTTCGTCTTGTACAACAGTCTACCACTAGATGTTGTCTTTCCACTTGTACCTCTTTCTACCACTAAATGTTATCTTTCCTCTTGTACCACAGTCTACCACTAGATGTTATCTTTCCTATAGTACCACAATCAACCACTAGATGTTATCTTTCCTCTTGTACCACAGTCTACCACTAGATGTAATCTTTCCACTTGTACCACAGTCTACCACTCGATGTTATCTTTCCTCTTGTACAACAGTCTACCACTAAATGTTGTCTTTCCGCTTGTACATCTTTCTACCACTAAATGTTATCTTTCCTCTTGTACCACAGTCTACCACTAGATGTTATCTTTCCTATAGTACCACAATCAACCACTAGATGTTATCTTTCCTCTTGTACAACAGTCTACAACTAGATGTTGTCTTTCCACTTGTACCTCTTTCTACCACTAAATGTTATCTTTCCTCTTGTACCACAGTCTACCACTAGATGTTATCTTTAATGTAGTACCACAATCAACCACTAGATGTTATCTTTCCTCTTGTACCACAGTCTACCACTAGATGTTATCTTTCCACAGTCTACCACTAGATGTTATCTTTCCTCTTGTACAACTGTCTACCACTAGATGTTGTCTTTCCGCTTGTACCTCTTTCTACCACTAAATGTTATCTTTCCTCTTGTACCACAGTCTACCACTAGATGATTATCTTTCCTCTTGTACACAGTCTACCACTAGATGTTATCTTTCCTCTTGTACCACAGTCTACCACTAGATGTTATCTTTCCTCTTGTACCACAGTCTACCACTAGATAGTTATCTTTCCTCTTGTACACAGTCTACCACTAGATGTTTATCTTTCCTATAGTACCACAGTCTACCACTAGATGTATCTTTCCTCTTGTACAACAGTCTACCACTAGATGTTTATCTTTCCTTGTACTAACAGTAACCACTAGTTATCTTTCCTATAGTACCACAGTTACAATAGATGTTATCTTTCCTATAGTACAACAGTCTACCACTAGATATTATCTTTCCTATAGTACAACAGTCTACCACTAGATGTTATCTTTCCTCTTGTACCACAGTCTACCACTAGATGTTATCTTTCCTCTTGTACCAGTCTACCACTAGATGTTATCTTTCCTCTTGTACCACAGTCTACTACTAGATGTTATCTTTCCTATAGTACAACAGTCTACCACTAGATGTTATCTTTCCTATAGTACAACAGTCTACCACTAGATGTTATCTTTCCTATAGTACAACAGTCTACCACTAGATATTATCTTTCCTATAGTACAACAGTCTACCACTAGATGTTATCTTTCCTCTTGTACAACAGTCTACCACTAGATGTTATCTTTCCTATAGTACCACAGTCTACCACTAGATGTTATCTTTCCTATAGTACAACACTCTACCACTAGATATTATCTTTCCTATAGCACCACAGTCTACCACTAGATGTTATCTTTCCTCTTGTACCACAGTCTACCACTAGATGTTATCTTTCCTATAGTACCACAGTCTACCACTAGATGTTATCTTTCCTCTTGTACCACAGTCTACCACTAGATGTTATCTTTCCTCTTGTACCACAGTCTACCACTAGATGTTATCTTTCCTCTTGTACCACAGTCTACCACTAGATGTTATCTTTCCTCTTGTACCACTGTCTACCACTAGATGTTATCTTTCCTCTTGTACCACAGTCTACCACTAGATGTTATCTTTCCTCTTGTACCACAGTCTACCACTAGATGTTATCTTTCCTCTTGTAACACAGTCTACCACTAGATGTTATCTTTCCTCTTGTACCACAGTCTACCACTAGATGTTATCTTTCCTCTTGTACCACAGTCTACCACTAGATGTTATCTTTCCTCTTGTACCACAGTCTACCACTAGATGTTATCTTTCCTATAGTACCACAGTCTACCACTAGATGTTATCTTTCCTCTTGCACTTCTGTCTACCACTAAATGTTATCTTCTCTTTTGTACCTCTGTCTACCATTAGATGTTATCTTCCCTCTAGTACCTCTGTCTAACACTAGATGTTATCTTTCCTCATGTACCTCTGTCTACCATTAGATGTTATCTTCCCTCTAGTACCTCTGTCTAACACTAGATGTTATCTTCCCTCTAGTACCTCTGTGTACCACTAGATGTATTATAAAGTGCATGGAAGAGTATGGGCAACGAAACATCTTATTTCTCTGTATATGTTTTCCCAGACAATGCCCTGAACTGATTCAGTGTCAAACCAAAAATAGCTTAGGATCAGACATGTTACATATAATCAAACCAACAGGTATTATAATGTCAATTTCCGTTCACTGAGCATTAAAATTTGGGAAGATACCACGAAACAAAACAAATAACACGATGACCTTAGTATGAGGATTTATCGTCCTTCTGTCCAAATTGGTGGTCACATTTGGCGGTATATTATCCTTTGCCACTGAATTAGTTAAAGTATGGCATCTATGGCAGCGCTTTTACGGAAACCAAATTATTCTAAATGGGAAGTGTTATTCACAAACGGTGCTTAGTATGGACCCTGTTTGACCATGCTAGGAAGATATGCACCCAGGACTCACTGACAGAGGAATTTGAAACTCTGAAGAATGCCTTAAACCTGAATGGATACTCCACAGGATTTATAAAGCACTGCCAACAGTCCAAACCGAAACCAGAAGTAACTACAGTCCCTAAACTCAAGGTATTCATCCAGCTAACCTTCCGAGGAGATGACGTAATGCAACGTCTGCGGGACCGGCACATCACAGCAGTCGGGCAAACATTCTGTGCTGCAACTCCAGTCATCAGGTTCAGAAACACACCGATCCCCATCCCAGCAGTAAAAGAACCTGTAGCTTTGTACGCCAAATCAAATTGTATTTACCAATTTACATGCAGGTGCGAGGCCATCTACATAGGTAGAACTGAGCGACAGTTACATTGCAGGGTTTGGGAACACATTCCGAATTGGGTGGAGAAGATACTACACACAGAAAATGGTAGCCTAGGCAGGCCGACACACCGGAACAGTCCTGCTTCATCGGTCGCGAACCATGTGCTCGAGAGCAGTCATGTGGTTGAAAGAGACAGTGCCTTCCGTGTGTTGTTCAACACACAAAGTAGTTGATTGTTAAAGTTTGCTGAAGCTATAATAATCAACCTTTGTAAGCCGTCCTTGTGCAAGCAGAAAGACATGTTAGTCAGTTTAAAATTACCGTGGTAGACAATCAACATTACTGTGCGAACATGTGTATATTTCAATTTGAAGGATTTATCTAGTTAATTCACTTAAGTTGTGTAATTTCTGCAGTATGTACCTGACGAGATGCAGCGAAATATGCCAGGCAATAAATCGTGCAATCTATTGTTTGTGTCTTCGTTATTCAAATTCATCACGGGAAAACATTGTTTTGAACTAAATTATTCGTCAGCTGCTTACTGATTGATCTATTTGTTTGTGGAACACTTTTTTGTATGATCTTGAGAAGTTTGTTAGTTATACGGCGCAAGAAGCTAATACTTTTATGGTTATAATTCGTTCCAAAATTGCTTCTTATAAATCATTTGACCTGATAGATTATGTTTATATCAGGCTTCGTTTGCCAATCTGTCAATGTCCAGGAGTGGTGCAATGCTAGAGGTTCCAGTCTCTTATGGCCATATAGATGTCTGACATACTTCATGAAACTGAGTTTAAATAATTTTAGAAGTTGTATTTGTCAACATAATAATGCCACTGTAAATGTAAACATGTGCTCATACATATACACATCTAACATCTGCTAGTTCTGTATTGACACAACTGATTTCACATCTGTCAAGACAAAATTCATCCACAGCTATTTTCTGTTGAGCTTTCTGCTGATCTGGCTGAATACACATGAGTCTGATGCTGCTTGGACAATAAACTTATATATAGTTTGTGATTGTTTTTAATCTTTCTGTGAGCTCTTGTATCCTCAATGCCAGGAAAGTTTTCTATCTCCCCAGGCAGGCACTGAAGTCTGCAAGCTGGGACACTATGTTCATTGGTACAGGCCTGGGCAGTTGATATGTTGAGAATGGGATCTGCCCTAATCTTTATTTGTGCAGGTTCTATCTGATTCAAGGTCCATCTTCACAGCATTGTACAACTAGTGGTCTGATCTCCTTCTGACCACACTAGGAAAATTTCTGCACAGTGCACCAACACTGTAGCAAAACAAACGGACCCTTGTACGTGTTTTAATGTGTATTTGGGTGTTGAGACCAGTGGTTCTCAACCTTTTTTGGCCCGTGCCCCCCTTCACCATGTTTTCAGAACGCCATTTCCCCCCTTTCCTATTTTCAGAACGTCATCCCCCCCCCTTTCGTATTTCCTACCTAAAAAATCCCCCCACCCCCCCCCCCCCCCCCCCCCCACCCCCACACAGTATACGTAATTATGGAAGGTAAATTTAATAGCATATACTAAAAACAAGTCTAGACATCCACATAAAACGTGATTTGTGGGTCTACTTACTTTATAAAATGAATTTTAGAAGGGTGAGACGTACAGAACTGTAAAGTATGAATGGAAAAACAATATCAAGTAATCGGTTCTTGTATTAACACGATCTTGAAATAATCTTCATTCCCCCCTGGAAACCCTAAATTTCCCCACCGGTTGAGAACCACTGGTCTAGACCTTAGGTACCGTAGTTCCCCCCCCCCCCCCCCCCCCCCCCCAACACTTTAGCACACGCTGTAAATCTATCAGCAAAAACTCAACAACAAGCAATCAGTTCATCAAACTAAAGAACAGACAACAAACACAGATTTGCAAGAACAAACAAACTGTAGATACAAACAATAGTATTTATTACAAAGAACACACAAAAACAAACAACAACTCAGGACAACAACAGAAATACTTTGCCAGTGCCTGGGGACTGCTTTATTCTATTCATGTTCCTTTACTCAAGCCAAGCGTGGACTGGTCGCCTCCAGCACACCCAATACTGACCACATGGAAGTTGAGGACCTTGTTGGGAGAATTGTGGTCAATGTTTCAGAAATACCACATAGACTCAGTGTAAGCTGACTATCCTAGTATCTCCAGGGACAAGAGACTCAGTGGGGCAGTGCCCATATGATGGAAGCACCAACACTCAGTGTAAGCTGACTATCCTAGTATCTCCAGGGACAAGAGACTCAGTGGGGAAGTGCCCATATGATGGAAGCACCAACACTCAGTGTAAGCCGACTATCCTAGTATCTCCAGGGACAAGAGACTCAGTGGGGCAGTGCCCATATGATGGAAGCACCAACACTCAGTGTAAGCTGACTATCCTAGTATCTCCAGGGACAAGAGACTCAGTGGGGAAGTGCCCATATGATGGAAGCACCAACACTCAGTGTAAGCCGACTATCCTAGTATCTCCAGGGACAAGAGACTCAGTGGGGAAGTGCCCATATGATGGAAGCACCAACACTCAGTGTAAGCCGACTATCCTAGTATCTCCAGGGACAAGAGACTCAGTGGGGCAGTGCCCATATGATGGAAGCACCAACACTCAGTGTAAGCCGACTATCCTAGTATCTCCAGGGACAAGAGACTCAGTGGGGAAGTGCCCATATGATGGAAGCACCAACACTCAGTGTAAGCTGACTATCCTAGTATCTCCAGGGACAAGAGACTCAGTGGGGCAGTGCCCATATGATGGAAGCACCAACACTCAGTGTAAGCCGACTATCCTAGTATCTCCAGGTACAAGAGACTCAGTGGGGCAGTGCCCATATGATGGAAGCACCAACACTCAGTGTAAGCCGACTATCCTAGTATCTCCAGGGACAAGAGACTCAGTGGGGCAGTGCCCATATGATGGAAGCACCAACACTCAGTGTAAGCCGACTATCCTAGTATCTCCAGGGACAAGAGACTCAGTGGGGAAGTGCCCATATGATGGAAGCACCAACACTCAGTGTAAGCCGACTATCCTAGTATCTCCAGGGACAAGAGACTCAGTGGGGAAGTGCCCATATGATGGAAGCACCAACACTCAGTGTAAGCCGACTATCCTAGTATCTCCAGGGACAAGAGACTCAGTGGGGAAGTGCCCATATGATGGAAGCACCAACACTCAGTGTAAGCCGACTATCCTAGTATCTCCAGGGACAAGAGACTCAGTGGGGAAGTGCCCATATGATGGAAGCACCAACACTCAGTGTAAGCTGACTATCCTAGTATCTCCAGGGACAAGAGACTCAGTGGGGCAGTGCCCATATGATGGAAGCACCAACACTCAGTGTAAGCCGACTATCCTAGTATCTCCAGGGACAAGAGACTCAGTGGGGAAGTGCCCATATGATGGAAGCACCAACACTCAGTGTAAGCTGATCATATAGTTTTACAATCCCCACAACTATGCAAGAAGTAACCAATAAACAGATGGTTAGCTGCATGCTACAGAATGAGTTACCAATCGCCCCGGGCAGAAATGGTTACAGCACAAATTGTCCACCAAAGACGACTAGGCAGAAAGACGTGGTTACTCTGCTTGTACTTCTTGCAGATTAATCCTGGTTGATGTCGCTCAAAAATAGACACAGGATAAAGCAGTACAACAGAAACCATCTCTAAATATCTAGTTAGTCATAAAAACAAATACAAACAAATTAATAATTACATGTAGCACGTGAAAAACAACCCAAAATTTATGTTCAATAAAAAACCAGCTAATATCTCTCAACTATACAGTATTGTACAGACTAAAGTATAAAAATGCATCATAGAAATGTGAACAAACACCGAAGAAATGTCACAAAACAGGGGAGAATTCAGGCCGGATATTGCATCAAGAATTCACAAGTTGAAATAAAATGCTGACAACGGACATAAATGAGGTAGCTGTGACCAAATGTTGTTGCCTTGTTTGCCCTGGACACCAATGTCTGCCATTTTGTGAGAGTGTGATAGTTGGTGGCAGTGCGTACACATATGTCGGAGATGATAGAGGCACGTACTCATTCATACATACATGGTATGTGTACAATGTGTACATACACTGGCACATGTGCACACATACACACAAATATACATATATCTAAGCACAAACACACACATCATTATCACAGACACCATGATGAAACAGCCTGTACAGTGCATCAATATACAGTGCTACTATTCTATAATTAAATGCCACATTCACACACACACATGAACTTGTCTGCTATTTAATCATGACAGTTGTTCATGGTACTCATCTATTCATTCTATCCGGCTTCTCCCATCTCAAGTTGTAGAGGTATCCAAGCCTCACTCAGTGCCTTTTCTGTCTTGTAGACTGGGGCACTTTACAGTCTTGTTTACTCTTAGTGAGTCATGCAGTATTGATTTTTGCAGTTTTCCCATGCCTTTATAATGCATATCTTTTATATTATTGTTGTTCTTGATTAGCCTCAAGTGATGTATAGATGAAATAATAGTATGAAAGAGAGTGATAGAAGGGTGAATGTTAAACAGGGCCTGCAAGCCCAATTCTTAACCCTGTGAAAATAAAGTTTGTTCGTTCCTAGTTTCCTCTCTTATTGCATCATTTCTAGATATTATTTAGTTTTCCCTAATTTTTACTGTGTGCTAGAGGTTCTTATCTAAATGTATGATCTTCTAGAATGTTGGTTACAGACACCTTATGATATTAGTTTATCCTCTTCTATGAAACAGCCTGTACAGTGCATCAATATACAGTGCTACTATTCTATAATTAAATGCTACATTAACACACACATGAACTTTTCTGCTGTCTGAGGGTCTGTTCAAGGCATTAAAAAAGACTGGCTGCCCACCAACTCTTCTGTCCATTGTGGAATTGTTCCACACAGGCATGAAGGGTATAATCAAGTTTGATGGTGCAACTTCTGAAGAATTTGAAATCAAGAGTGGAGTTAAGCAAGGCTGTGTGCTAGCACCCACCCTCTTTGGGATATACTTTTCACTTCTACTGAAATATGCCTTTCATGATCAGGATGGTGGTATATACATTCACTCACACTCAGATGGCGGCCTCTACAATGCTCAGAGATTGAAGGCCAAGACCAAAATTAGGAGGGTACTGATCAGAGAGTTGCTGTTTCCAGATGATGCTGCAGTTATGACCCACTCTGAGGAAGAATTGCAATGTCTACTATCTGCATTCTCCAATACTTGTTCTGAATTTGATTTAACAATTAGCAAAAAGAAGAAACAGATTATGTCACAAGGTGCACATGGGGTACCATCAATCTTTATTGACGACGCTGAACTAGAGATGGTAGACCATTTTACATATCTAGGATCAGTGGTAAATAGCAAATTATCCCTAGATCAGGAAATCAACATCCGGATTGGTAAGGCAGCAACAACAATGAACAGGTTAAGAAAAAGAGTGTGGGAGAACAGGAAGCTTACTGCCAAAACAAAAGTCCTTGTCTATCAAGCATGTGTCCTTAGTACTCTTCTTTATGGCAGTGAAACCTGGACAACTTACTCACACCAAGAGAAACGTTTAAACAGCTTTCATATGCGGTGTCTGCGAAGAATTCTTGGTACTAAGTGGCAAGACAAAATCACAAATACTAAAGTATTGGAAAGATCAGGTTGTGTGACAGTTTATTCCATGCTCAGTCTTCGTAGACTTAGATGGATAGGACATCTTAGGATGGATGGATGGATGATGGTAGAATACCAAAGGACATCTTTTTTGGTGAATTACAGATGGGTAAGAGATCTCAGGGTCGGCCTCTACTACGATACAAAGATGTGTGTAAGCGGGACATGATTGATACAGGCATTGATAATGCACATTGGAAGCAAGTCGCCGCTGAACGTGTTGCATGGAGGGCAAACATCAGAAATGGAATAAAGACAAATTGCAGATAAGTCACACACCGAGCGTGTGAGACGTAAGATGGTGCATGATGGTGGAAATGACCACGTGTTCACATGCACCCACTGTGAACGGACATGTACAGCGTTAATTGGCCTTATCAGTCACACTCGCTACCACCATAGTTAAAAGTTATTATGCCTTTTTAAAGCACAAACTATCGTCTGTCAAGACGGCAAGGTGCCAATGGATACTGAAGGATAGAGGTGCCTTTAGGTCTTAGTTTTTCCTTTTCTATGTTGTAAAATTGTGGTACCTTAATTATCTATCTTAGTTTCTACTCTTCTATATTGTAAAATTTTTAAAAAGTCAACAGGGTCATCTTCATTGCACCAAGTTTTATCCCATATGGCTCGATGTCTTTCCGCAGTGTGGAAAGCGTCGTACAAAGCACGAACGCCGTACCTCTAGCAACGACCCACAGGAGTCTCTGAAAAATTTCACTCGTGAACCGAAGGACACAGCCCGGAATTGAACCCACAACCTTCAGAGCCTGAGTCAAACGGCTTGACCACTTTGCCACGGAGACTCCCAGTGTTGTAAAATTGTGGTACCTTATTATCTTACTTAGTTTCTACTCTTCTATGTTGTAGGAGAAAAGCCCCTTGTGATCTCAGTTTATCCTCTTTTATACTGAAAGGTAGAGCTGCCTTATTTTTGTGTGCGTTTGAATTCACGTATAGTCTATACACATGCCACTACATCTAGTAGCTGCCACTACTGAGGACTGCACTGGACTGATTTGTGTGTGGGCTAACTTTCCCTTTACCAGTATCCCTCACCATCAGGCCAACCCACTCTGAATTAAGATGAAGCCACAGAAATAACACCGACAATGAAGTCCTAATGTAATGCCTTTCTGATATTACTGATATGCTACTCTGTGTGAAGTTGCTGAAACAGCACTTAATGTGAAGTCACCAGTATTACATCCACTCTGTTAGTTATTTATATATATATATATATATATATATAACACTCATCTCATGTCACACATCACACCCACTCTGATGTCATACAGCACACCCACTCTCATGTCACACATCACACACACTCTGATGTCATACAGCACACCCACTCTCATGTCACACATCACACCCACTCTTATGTCACACATCACACCCACTCTTATGTCACACATCACACCCACTCTGATGTCATACATCATTACCCACCCTGATGCCATACATCACACCTACCCTGTCACACATCACACCTACTCTGATGTCATAATAGCTGACAGTCAGTCAGGATTTCGGCCAAAATATTCCTGCCATACGGCCCTAACAAACATGATAGAAAACTGGCATCAAAATATTAACAACAATACTCTATGTGGAACGATGTTTATAGACTTTAAAAAAGCATTTGATATGATAGATCATACTATCCTAATTAAAAAACTAGAAACAATGAAAGTAAGCTTTAATATAGTGACACTAATAAACTCATTCTTATTAGACAGAAAACAAGTCGTATCACACAATAAATCTCTATCCCAAGCCATTACAATTAATACTGGAGTACCACAGGGGTCTATACTTGGCCCTCTGTTATTTGCCATTTATATAAATGATCTTCCCTTATATCTGTCATCATCCTGCGATCTATTTGCAGACGACTGCACAGTATATACAAACGCTGTTGATCGTAATGTGCTAGAATTATCCTTGCAACAGGAAATAAATAGTGTAGTTAACTGGAGTCATGCAAACCGCATGCAAATTAACATTTCTAAAACAAAATCTATGTTAATAGGAACCAGGCAAAGACTTCACACTCTAAACTCGCAGAGAACTCTTCAGCTGCACATTGGTAGCACGCCTATAGAAAGTGTAACCGAGCACAAGGCACTGGGTCTTATCATAGATCAAAATCTATCGTTTAATTCCCATGTTCATGCTCTAGTTAAACAAATAGCCAAAAATGTATACCAACTTACCAAAATTAAAAACTTCCTCGACGAAAACACAAGAAAGATATTCTATACTTCCCACATACAAACACATATTGATTATTGCTCCACAATCTGGGATGGATGCTCCAAATCAATAACAAAACGCCTTCATTCCAGAAAAGGGCAATGCGTCTAATCAATGGTGATAAGTTTACAGACAATTCTAACCTACATGAACGTTTTCAGTTACTGCCACTCCACAAACGCCTACTTTTTAATAAGGCTAAACTAACTCACAAAATCCTATCTCAAAATGCCCCAAGTTACCTTTTGCCATTGTTTAAATATAATGCAAGACATAGCGAACGACTAAAAGTACTTCATGTCCCTAAACCTAGGATAGACATATAAAACAGGCTTAGCATACTCTGCCACTCAGTTGTGGAATAATCTTCCACAAGAAATCAAAGACACCACAAATAATTATACATACAGTCGCAACCTGTTTGAACACTACCTCAGGACAGACTACATGCCCCCTTAAACAGCAACAAAGACAATAATAATGGTAAATTATTTCGAACGACAACTAGCCAGAAAAAAAAAAATCCCATATGTGTGGCGTGTTACACCCACCTTGGGTATTTATGATGCCCATGTTAAACATTGCCTCAACGACTCATGTATTATTGATTATTTTTCACGCATTTTAATGCTTATTGTTCTTTTGTTGTTAAAGAATTGCTTCATAAGAGATGTTGAATGAAAGAATGTATGAGAGGAAATAGAGAAGGGCAGAATGCCCAATTCTTAACCCTTTGAAAATAAAGATTTCTGTTCGTTCGTTCGTTCACACATCACACCCACTCTCATGTCAGTCGTGTGACAGAACTGCTCTATTCAAAGCAACCTACAAGAAATTCCAAACCATTTACCCTTACAAAGACAAGTATACCACACAGAGCATCCAAGGGCATCCACAGACAAGTATACGACACAGAGCATCCTAGGGCACTCAAAAATCATCCACCACAACCAGTATTATGCCACTGGGGTTATCAGTCTCCCAACAAATATGGTCCTGTAAAAATGTCATTTGAGGTGGTAAGTCTGAACACAGTGCCAAGTGTGTAAACTCAAAAACAACAATGATGTACCTGTACAGAATGTAACTGGTTTGACACAACATTGACTATCTCTCACTTTCACCGCGTGGTGCTGAGATGAGTGACGCAACACTGAATGTCTCTCACTTTCACCATGTGGTACTGAGATGAGTGACGCAACACTGACTGTCTCTCACTTTCACCATGTGGTACTGAGATGAGTGACAACCCTGATTTATCTCTCCACTTTCAGCCAGGTTGTTAAGCTACCAGAAGTCTCACTGAGCTTGTCCTTGAGTGAGGAAATCCTAGCTGTTGCACAACTATGAAGAACATCAAGATGTAACAAGCCTGTACAATAAACACTCCACACTACACATGGAGGTGACATCAGAGCATACAATTTATGGTCAACATACACACGTGATACACATGTGTGCGGAGACTTCAGTGCATGCAATACTTAAAAACTACAGAGACCATCTATGTACACAAACAAGACGTGAATGAACTGTATACAACAAGTATTTGTGGAAGATACTTCTGTACACATCCATTATGTTTGACAAGATCCATGTGCGCAGCATCTATTTACAAGAAATACATCCCTATACAACATGCATATGATACAGGCATTTAATTCACAAGATAAGTCAAACACATAGGCATCACTTGACTAAACCATATACAGTGCAAAACATTTCTATACATTATGTGTGAGAGAGTCACAATATCCATGCATACAATGTGTGTGTGAGAGAGAGAGAGAGAGAGAGAGAGAGAGAAGAGAGAGAGAGAGAGAGAGAGAGAGAGAGAGAGAGAGAGAGAGAGAGAGAGAGAGAGAGAGAGAGAGAGAGAGAGGGGGTATCCATGTACACAATGTGAAAGAGAGAAAAAGAGAGAGAGGGAGAGAGAGAGGATATCGATGTACACAATGTGTGAGAGAGAGATAGGATATCCATGTACACGATGTGTGAGAGAGATATGATTTCTATATAAACAATGTGTGAGAGAGAAGATATCCATGTACACAATGTGTGAGAGAGATAAGATATCTGTGTACACAATGTGTGAGAGAGAGATAAGATATCTGTGTACACAATGTGTGTGAGATAATATAAGCATGTACACAATGTGTAAGAGATAATATATTTATGTACACAATGTGTGAGAGATGATATATTCATGTACAGAATGTGTAAGAGATAATATATTCATGTACACAATGTGTGAGAAAGATAAAATATTCAAACACACAATATGTGAGAGAAATATGATATCCATGTACACAATGTGTGTGAGAAAGATATCTATGTGCACAATGTGAGAGAGAGAATAAATTCCTGTACACAATTTGTGAGAAAGAACATACTGTGTATGAAGTTAGATATGCATGTTAACAAACCACATGATAAGACAGTCGTACACACACAGATGATGCTTCCCCCACATACATAATAGACACATAATCGATCCACATACACAACAGACATGTGATTAACACATTTATGTACACAGCAACATGCAACAAGATATGCATGTAAATAATGAGCATACTATACAACTGTCATGTACACAACCAAATATTCTATGATACATGTCAAATGATAAGAATTTGTATGTGCATGTACAAAATTTAAACCAAAAAAAAACCTTTATGAACACAATTAGCATATTTACATTCTTGCCTTCTCATACATAAAGAGTATTTTACAAGAAATGATCACATATAAGTAACTACAATTAAACAAAACAAACAGATTGTGTAGCATTACAAGAGAGACAACCACATAGCATTATCATTCTTCTACATTGGATCGCTGAATTATCTTCCATACAGCTTATATTCTGAGCTCAGATTTGCCTGTCTGTCTGTCTATCTCATGGTTGTCCTTTGGTTGGCTTTATTCCTGTAAAACATTCTTCCTTGGTTTGACATGTTCAGATTTGCACGTACATACGTACACATGAGAAACATTTAGTACACGGGTGCACATAAATGTGGTGTTGAGACATGGTTGTACTTCCTACACACTATGTGCAGGCATACACGCAGAAATAACACACATGTTGGCAATGGGGTTCTTGTAGATTTGTGCAGTCACTGGCTGCCCTTTGGCTGGGTTTATCCCTGTGAAAGATTATTCCTTGGTTTGACATATCCAAACTTGCCTTTCATGGCAGTCTGTTGGTTGAGTTTAACATTGTAAAAGATTTGTTTGTGGTTTGACATGTTCAGATTTGCCTGTCTGTCTGTCTCATGGTTGTCCATTGGTTGGGTTTATTCCTGTAAAACAACCTTCTTTGGTTTGACATGTTGAAATCTGCCTGTCAGTCTGTCCAACTCATGGTTGTCCGTTGGTTGGCTTTATGCCTGTAAAACATTCTTCCTTGGTTTGACATGTTCAGATTTCCCTCCAATGTACATCTATTTTATAGTTGCCCATTGGTTGAGTATATTTCTGTAAAACATTCTTCCTTGGTTTGATATGTTAAGATTTTGACGGTTTATCTATCTCATGGTTATCCATTAGCTGGGTTTATTCCTGTAAAACATTCTTCCTTGGTTTGACATGCTACGATTTGACTGTCTATCTCATAGTTGTCCATTGGCTGGGTTTATTCCTGTAAAAGATTTTTCCTTGGTTTGACATGTTCAGATTTACCTGTCCATCTCATGGCTATTCACTGGTTGGATTTATTCCCAACACACATTATTTCTTGGTTTGACATATTCAGATTTGTCTGTCTGTCCTGATTACCTTGTCCTACCTGAACCTGACAATAGGTTAGCATAACAGTTTGGTTAAGATTATCTTCGTTGCTCTCAAGGAACAACCATAGGTGCTCCATTGGTTAAGATTATCTTCGTTGCTCTCAAGGAACAACCATAGGTTCTCCAATCTCTTCTAATATAATTCATCAGAGTATGGTGACTAACCGTGCCCGTTCAGTATGACTGATGAGCCTCCTTGTGCTCTTGGGAAACTGTTCTTGTCTGACTACACTGATCTTCAATCTGAAAGTTTGCAAACTAACTATGATGCTGATTCAGGCTCCACTGACTAGAATGTGCCCAAGATAGACTGATTCCCCTCCCCCTCCTGCAGGAAGTTGATCTCAAGGTACTGCCCAGTTGCGCCTGTTCTAGGCTCTGTCATTCTTGTACTCACACACTGAGATGCTCTTACAGACATCAGGGAGTTCATGCACTATGTAAGCACCTTCTTGTATGGTCTACAGGGGTAGAATGGAGCAGCAATGGGTATGTTTCTGCCCACAGAAGATGTTTCTTCAAAACCACCTCAACCTCTACTGTCACAGCCCAACTCAGGTTGGCATGGCACCACAGATAGCACTGTCAGAGGCTTTTCTATATGGCTTGTTTCAAGAAAGCCGCTGCTCTAGTTGAGATTTGTAGCTCAGGTTAACCACAGCCATACGTTGATCACACTGCTATATACTACTACTACTGCAACCTTGACAGACAATAATTTGCTACAATGTGCTTCAAAACAGACATAATAACTACAACCCATGGAGGGACTCAGGGATGGAGTTATACCTCTCCATAGCACAAAGTCTGGGTTGAATTATAGAGACCATGTGTTGCCCATGCAGCATGATCCCTCTCTCAGCCTGCCTAGTTTACTCCAAAGGAAAGGTAACACCAATACAAATGTTCAAGGTTCCCCAGGGGTAAGAGCTGCCTCATTAAGTTCCATGTCCCCTGTATCATTCAGATGACCCCCTCCACTAGTAGCCAGGGCTAGATCAAGTGTAGATAATGCTACACTTTGATCTTAGCCAACAGGCCGAGAAATGCTCTATACCATGCAAGATGTGTTTCACTGGAGAATGCCATTTTACATTTGGGCACATGGTTTTGCATCTCCTTCTTTTACTATCTAGCTGCACACAGAGCACAGAGCTTTAACAATTGCATGTCGAACCATCAAACGCTTATCATCTTTTCAAGAGCATGACGATCAAAACCAAAAGGGCTATGCCTTAAAACACGTATACCTCAATCTATTTCCTCTCCTAA
This sequence comes from Cepaea nemoralis, assembly GCA_014155875.1. NCBI lineage: Eukaryota > Metazoa > Mollusca > Gastropoda > Stylommatophora > Helicidae > Cepaea > Cepaea nemoralis. The sequence continues at coordinate 84,191 of JACEFZ010008607.1, forward strand.
CTCTCAACCTGTAAAAACTATTCTGATTTTTTAAAAAACTAATAACAATCACTATCCACAATTCTGCAACCAGACCTTCTGAGATGGCGCGGACTGGACATTTTCACCCACAAATCTGAACCTAAACTGGCTAAAGGGGCAGGCTGGAAAATCCTAATCATGAACCTCAACCTACTTCCCTTCAACAGTGTGAACTGGACACAACGCAACTGCCAAACTAGATCAGAAAATCCCTATCCACAAGCCTGGATCCACAGCCTCAGGAAAAGTGCAGGACAAAAACATTAGTCCATGAACTGGGATCTATATCTTCAGCAAAACTCTGGGTTGGGGAATCTAATCCATAAAACTAGAATACTGTCTGTCCACTGGAACAGTGCTGATATTCCATTCCAAGAATCAAAGAACTACATTCCACAGAAAGGTGCTCATATCACTGGAACAGTGCTGATATTCCATTCCAAGAATCAAGAACTACATTCCACAGAAAGGTGCTCATATCACTGGAACAGTGCTGAATATTCCATTCCAAGGAATCAAGACGAACTACATTCCACAGAAAGGTCTCATATCACTGGAAACAGTGCTGATATTCCATTCCAAGAATCGTAGAACTACCATTCCACAGAAAGGTGTCATATCACTGGAACGTGCTGATATTCCATTCCAAGAATCAAGAACTACAATTCCACAGAAAGGTGCTCATATCACTGACAGTGCTGCATACTCTCTCCATTCCAAGAATCAAAGAACTACATTCCACACAGAACAGGTGCTCATATCACAACTGGAATCAGTGCTGATATTCCATGCCATTTAGATCAAAGAAACTACATTCCACAGAAAGGTTGCTCATGTTACATCACTGGAACAGCTGCTGGATATTCCATGTTTTCCAATATCAAGACTACATTCCACAGAAAGGTGCTCAGCATCACTGAACAGTGCTGATATTCCATTCCAAGAATCAAAGGAACTACATTCCACAGAATGTGCTCATTATCACTCGGAACAGTGCTGATATTCCATTCCAAGAATCAAGACTACATTCCACAGAAAGGGGACCTTCTGAGACGCGGCGGGATATTCCACCAAAATCAAGAACTAATACTGGGCTAAACTGGACAGGCTGGAAGATCCTTTCCCAATGAATCAAAGCTACTTCCCCAACAGGTGTGAACCTGGACACAAGGCAACTCCAACAGATCAAAAATCCCTTCCACAAGCCTATCCAACAGCTGATATATTGCAAAAACAAAAACAATTAGGTCCATACACTGGGACCTGATATCATTCCAAAATCAAGGGGGAATCAAATTTCCAAAAACAGAAAGGTGTCTGTCACTGGAACAGTGCTGATATTCCATTCCAAGAATCAAAGAACTACATTCCACAGAAAGGTGCTCATATCACTGGAACAGTGCTGATATTCCATTCCAAGAATCAAAGAACTACATTCCACAGAAAGGTGCTCATATCACTGGAACAGTGCTGATATTCCATTCCAAGAATCAAAGAACTACATTCCACAGAAAGGTGCTCATATCACTGGAACAGTGCTGATATTCCATTCCAAGAATCAAAGAACTACATTCCACAGAAAGGTGCTCATATCAATCCACACAAGTGGATTTATGCCTTCAGCAAACACACCAATCATAAATTCCACAAACACAAGGTGTTTGAACAATTCCAATCTACACATTTCAATTTATATTCTCAGTCAAATTGAAGTTTTTTTTTGGACATTAAGAAAATCCTACAACTTCTGGATTTCAGCATCTTCATCAAAACCCCATGGACACCAAGAATTCAGCCCTTTCCACGAGTATCACATTATAGGAACCAGAATGTCCAGTGGGAAAGCCCACCAGCATGGGCACCTTGGAGAGCAACAGACCAAGTGGCACTCGCCCACGAGCAAGTTCTAATGACGACGTCTCTACTGAAAACTTCAGCAACAGCTTGGGTCTTTAGGTAGCGTGAAATATGTGTCCTTCAACCCAGTAATGTTGACAGTGGTGGGGTTAGGCACGTGTGAGGAAGTGACATTCTGAGGAAGCTGTGGTAACAACAGAGTTGGTGCTGGAAGAGCCTGGTCGTTGGGATGTCTGCTGATCCCCGAGTTGACTGTGCAGGCCAGCTGTCGAATACGTTCGTTTACACATCCTGCTGACAGGCGGGCCTCAGCATCCTGGTCCCAGCATTCTTCCACAGTTGATATGAGGTTACAGAGTCCCTGTAGACACAGGAGCACAAGTGAATGAAGACACAGGTGAATGAAGACACAGGTGAATGAAGACACAGGTGAATGTAGAGACAGGAGCAAGTAAACACAGGAGAATGTAGACACAGCAGCACAGATGAATGTAGACACAGGATAATGTAGTGAATGTAGACAAAGGAGAATGCAGACACAAGTGAATGTAGACACAGGAGAATGTAGTGAATGTAGACAGGAGAATGCAGACACAGGTGAATGTAGACACAGGAGCACAGGTGAATGTACACACAGGTGAATGAAGACAGGTGAGTGTAGACACAAGTGAATGTAGACACAGGTGCACAGGTGAATGTAGACACAGGTATGCAACTATCCCCAAATAGATTTTAAACCTCAGACAACTGGGCTGACAGGTGAGCTTTGGTTACTGTGCTACAGCAGTTCCCATACAATGGTCGCCAGAAAACCTTTATCATCTCAATTGTGCTATTTGAATTTTGAGCACTTCAAGTGACGTCATGCCTTGAAATATCATCATATCTCAGTGTCAGTGATAATATTTCTCCATGAATGCATATCTTCTGTGTTCCTGGTCTGCCACACCTCTTGATTTCACGCCATATTCCAAACAGTGCCTGCCTCAATACTTGTTGAACTAACATTGACCTGGCCCCACCTCTGCACATTTAATGATTCTCCAACTCAACTAGTACCTCGTGTGGAGAGGCAGAGAGTACTGCAGTCGACATATGAGAAGATGCACACTTCTTCTCTAGCTGCCTGGCTGGTATCAGAGACAGGAGATCTTGACTCCAACCCTCTCTATCATCTGACATTTCAATGAAGTTGGTTGTACTGATATTATAATTGTTGAGTTGAGTCAAGAATAGGCATCACAGCACTTGGGACATTCCCACACATGCTCCGTCCTCATCTTCAACAGCCAGCGAAGAGTCCCAATACCAATGCTACCAGTGCCAGTCTGATTATGTGTCTGTCTATCCTCTCCTCAGAGTCTTGAGTGTTGACCAGATCCTCTGATCACTCCCTGCACCACCATTCTCTTCAGGCCATGATGATTAATTTCTATTATTACTTGTTGTCCAGCTGTTTAAAATGTCCACATATTTTGTTCTCTATCTTCCCCTGCCTAGTATATCCCCACATAAAGCTAATTTATTTCCCTATTCTATCTCCTCGGCTGATATGCCCCATTAGCTTCAAATGTCATTTCCTCCAGGTTTTCATGAGCGACCTAATGACACCTGCAACTCTCAGTACATCAGCATTTGTTTTCATGTCTTCCAATCATTCCCCCCCCCCCCCCCCCCCCCCCCCCCCCCCCCCCCCCAGATATCCTATCATTTCATTACTCATCGTCCACTATCCACATCCATGAGAAAAACTGACCACTCAGAAGTTTTTCTTGTGCCTTTGCTCGCGTTGAACATAAGTGTAGTCCACACACGTGCTACTACTTCTAGTGCACTGGACTGATTTGTGTGTGTGATTAGCTGTCCTTATTACCAGTGTCCTTCGCCATCCGACTTGTCATTTACGTCTCCAAGTCAAGAACAAGAAGTCAACATTTTAGTTTAACTGATTGGGTAGGGGTTGAACCCGCTACCTCAGCATCACCACCCCATAAGCTTAGGAGCCCAGCTCTTATCCACCCAGTCACTCTAACCTCCACACTCACAACTGGTCACTAAGATGACCACTAATCTATGAGACCAGTCTGTTGGAACTGACCTGATGCCTGCGCCAGGCTGGATGGATGGCTGGCCGAACTTTCTGAGTGACCACCAGAGTTTGCATCTCTTCTAGTGTTGGTTGCAGACCTACCTCTGCTTCAAACGGCAGGCGGTAGATATCTGCTGGATCTGAGAGATGTGTAAATAAAACATCAGTACAGAAACATATCACTACATAATAAAACAACTTCCACTACCAACCACAAATACAAGGCCATACAAAGTAGGAACCATGCAAATACATTAGCACAAACCAATATAATTGGTAACCATTCACACAACTTTACAACCATCCATATAAATTGGCACCCAAGCAAATCAACCACTAACACAAATCACCAACCACTAATACAAATCACCAACCACTAACTCAAATACTAATGACCCACACACATCTACAACAGATTATATGGGGTTGAAGTCTTACAGAAGTATGGCCAGTGATGTTATTATGCCGGGGCATGACCAAAGCACTTTTTACACAACCTGGATGTGCTCTGCCTCACAAGATGACAATAACTATTTAGCTGTTAACTTGTCTTTATTTAACATTAATTTATTATTTGTCTACCTAAACACAAAAACTAATGTTGCTCAATGATTGAGGGATCTATAAGTGTGTGGTAAAGGTTAACTGTGTGCGACAAATTATATATATACGATGATGATAATGATGATAATAATAATAATAATAATAATAATATAATAATAATAATAATAATAATAATAATAATAATAATACACAGCCGGTTAGTATTTTAAGTCCCTATGATGTAGTTTTTATAGTCTCGGTACTATTCATTTTATATGTACACCATCAGGCACTGGGTCAGTATCTACATTTAATGACAAGGTATGAATTCAGGAACCACAATCATGTAGTGAATTGCACTGTTGTCTGCCCACGGCTGGACATGTCTTCGCATCCTTCTCAAAGTAGGGTGTTCCCCTTCCATCTGTTTCTGTTTCAACATTCAGGACTCGCAGATCAAGGTCACCTGAACATGTGTACCAGGGCATGTCCTAGGAACAAAAGGCAGCAGACACGACACTGACCCCATCGCCCACTGAGTACCAATAGGTCTAAAACTGAAGCTAGCACCACAAACTCAATACCCCTCATATGAAAAGAGGCCCCTGACATTGACTTGTAGTTATACATCCCAAACTTTTCAATCATTAAGGAAAAACAACCTGGTCTTCTTCTTCTACTGTTCTACCTTCTATCCTCCAAATGGACATAAACCCTCAAGCCACTCACTGCAAGCCCTCCTATCTGTAACTATTCCATACTGCTCTGCGCATGTCTTTCCCATGCTAATTTCTGTTTTTACTTCCCTTCTTCAAGCTTTTTTGCCCTCTGTTTCTTTTGCCATGTGGGTTCCAGACTGAGGCTTGTCTAGTTATATAATTATATTATTCTAGTTGCATAACCTGGTACTCACCATTAACGGCTGTGCATCTGGTCATCATTCCTAGTTATATAATTATATTATTCTAGTTGCATAACCTGGTACTCACCATTAACCTTGTCTAGTTACATAATTATATTATTCTAGTTACATAACCTGGTACTCACCATTAACCTTGTCTAGTTACATAATTATATTATTCTAGTTGCATAAACTGGTACTCACCATTAACCTTGTCTAGTTACATAATTCTATTATTCTAGTTGCATAACCTGGTACTCACCATTAACGGCTGTGCATCTGGTCATCATTCCTAGTTATATAATTATATTATTCTAGTTGCATAACCTGGTACTCACCATTAACCTTGTCTAGTTACATAATTCTATTATTCTAGTTGCATAACCTGGTACTCACCATTAACGGCTGTGCATCTGGTCATCATTCCTAGTTATATAATTATATTATTCTAGTTGCATAACCTGGTACTCACCATTAACCTTGTCTAGTTACATAATTCTATTATTCTAGTTACATAACCTGGTACTCACCATTAACCTTGTCTAGTTACATAATTCTATTATTCTAGTTACATAACCTGGTACTCACCATTAACGGCTGTGCATCTGGTCATCATTCCTAGTTATACAATTATATTATTCTAGTTGCATAACTGGTACTCACCATTAACCTTGTCTAGTTACATAATTCTATTATTCTAGTTACATAACCTGGTACTCACCATTAACCTTGTCTAGTTACATAATTCTATTATTCTAGTTACATAACCTGGTACTCACCATTAACCTTGTCTAGTTACATAATTCTATTATTCTAGTTACATAACCAGGTACTCACCATTAACCTTGTCTAGTTATATAATTATATTATTCTAGTTACATAACCAGGTACTCACCATTACGGCTGTGCATCTGGTCATCATTCCTAGTTATATAATTATATTATTCTAGTTGCATAACCTGGTACTCACCATTAACCTTGTCTAGTTACATAATTCTATTATTCTAGTTGCATAACCTGGTACTCACCATTAACGGCTGTGCATCTGGTCATCATTCCTAGTTATATAATTATATTATTCTAGTTGCATAACCTGGTACTCACCATTAACCTTGTCTAGTTACATAATTCTATTATTCTAGTTACATAACCTGGTACTCACCATTAACCTTGTCTAGTTACATAATTCTATTATTCTAGTTACATAACCTGGTACTCACCATTAACCTTGTCTAGTTACATAATTCTATTATTCTAGTTACATAACCGGTACTCACCATTAACCTTGTCTAGTTACATAATTCTATTATTCTAGTTACATAACCGGTACTCACCATTAACGGCTGTGCATCTGGTCATCATTCCTAGTTATATAATTCTATTATTCTAGTTACATAACCTGGTACTCACCATTAACCTTGTCTAGTTACATAATTCTATTATTCTAGTTACATAACCAGGTACTCACCATTAACCTTGTCTAGTTACATAATTCTATTATTCTAGTTACATAACCTGGTACTCACCATTAACGGCTGTGCATCTGGTCATCATTCCTAGTTATATAATTCTATTATTCTAGTTGCATAACCGGTACTCACCATTAACCTTGTCTAGTTACATAATTCCATTGTTCTAGTTGCATAACCTGGTACTCACCATTAACCTTGTCTAGTTACATAATTATATTATTCTAGTTACATAACCAGGTACTCACCATTAACGGCTGTGCATCTGGTCATCATTCCTAGTTAAATAATTCTATTTACATAACCTGGTACTCACCATTAACAGCTGTACATCTGGTCATCATTCCTAGTTAAATAATTATATTATTCTAGTTACATAACCTGGTACTCACCATTAACGGCTGTGCATCTGGTCATCATTCCTAGTTAAATAATTATATTATTCTAGTTACATAACCTGGTACTCACCATTAACAGCTGTACATCTGGTCATCATTCCTAGTTAAATAATTATATTATTCTAGTTACATAACCTGGTACTCACCATTAACCTTGTCTAGTTACATAATTATATTATTCTAGTTACATAACCTGGTACTCACCATTAACCTTGTCTAGTTACATAATTATATTATTCTAGCTACATAACCTGGTACTCACCATTAACCTTGTCTAGTTACATAATTATATTATTCTAGTTGCATAACCTGGTACTCACCATTAACCTTGTCTAGTTACATAATTCTATTATTCTAGTTGCATAACCTGGTACTCACCATTAACGGCTGTGCATCTGGTCATCATTCCTAGTTATATAATTATATTATTCTAGTTGCATAACCTGGTACTCACCATTAACCTTGTCTAGTTACATAATTCTATTATTCTAGTTGCATAACCTGGTACTCACCATTAACGGCTGTGCATCTGGTCATCATTCCTAGTTATATAATTCTATTATTCTAGTTGCATAACCGGTACTCACCATTAACCTTGTCTAGTTACATAATTCCATTGTTCTAGTTGCATAACCTGGTACTCACCATTAACCTTGTCTAGTTACATAATTCTATTATTCTAGTTACATAACCAGGTACTCACCATTAACGGCTGTGCATCTGGTCATCATTCCTAGTTAAATAATTCTATTTACATAACCTGGTACTCACCATTAACAGCTGTACATCTGGTCATCATTCCTAGTTAAATAATTACATTATTCTAGTTACATAACCTGGTACTCACCATTAACGGCTGTGCATCTGGTCATCATTCCTAGTTAAATAATTATATTATTCTAGTTACATAACCTGGTACTCACCATTAACAGCTGTACATCTGGTCATCATTCCTAGTTAAATAATTATATTATTCTAGTTACATAACCTGGTACTCACCATTAACAGCTGTACATCTGGTCATCATTCCTAGTTAAATAATTATATTATTCTAGTTACATAACCTGGTACTCACCATTAACGGCTGTGCATCTGGTCATCATTCCTAGTTAAATAATTATATTATTCTAGTTACATAACCTGGTACTCACCATTAACAGCTGTACATCTGGTCATCATTCCTAGTTAAATAATTATATTATTCTAGTTACATAACCTGGTACTCACCATTAACAGCTGTACATCTGGTCATCATTCCTAGTTAAATAATTATATTATTCTAGTTACATAACCTGGTACTCACCATTAACGGCTGTGCATCTGGTCATCATTCCTAGTTAAATAATTATATTATTCTAGTTACATAACCTGGTACTCACCATTAACAGCTGTACATCTGGTCATCATTCCTAGTTAAATAATTATATTATTCTAGTTACATAACCTGGTACTCACCATTAACCTTGTCTAGTTAAATAATTATATTATTCTAGTTACATAACCTGGTACTCACCATTAACGGCTGTGCATCTGGTCATCATTCCTAGTTAAATAATTATATTATTCTAGTTACATAACCTGGTACTCACCATTAACCTTGTCTAGTTAAATAATTATATTATTCTAGTTACATAACCTGGTACTCACCATTAACGGCTGTGCATCTGGTCATCATTCCTAGTTAAATAATTATATTATTCTAGTTACATAACCTGGTACTCACCATTAACGGCTGTGCATCTGGTCATCATTCCTAGTTAAATAATTATATTATTCTAGTTACATAACCTGGTACTCACCATAACGGCTATGCATCTGGTCATCATTCCTAGTTATATAATTCTACTAGCTGCCCGGCCCGGTTTCGCCCAGGCTCTGGCGGGTGGGTGGGTGGGTGGGTGGGGTGGGTATGTATGCAATGTATGTATGCAATGTATGTATGTATGTATGTATGTATGCAATGTATGTATGTATGTATGTATGTATGTATGTATGTATGTATGTATGCAATGTATGTATGTATGTATGTATGTATGTATGTATGCAATGTATGTATGTATGTATGTATGTATGCAATGTATGCAATGTATGCATGTATGCATGTATGTATGTATGTATGTATGTATGTATGTATGTATGTATGTATGTATGTAGGTAGTTAGGTAGGTAGGTAGGTAGGTAGGTAGGTAATGTATGTATGTATGTATGTATGTATGTATGTATGTATGTATGTATGTATGTATGTATGTAATGTATGTATGTGTGTGTGTGTCTGTCTGTCTGCTTGTCTGTCTGTCTGTCTGACCCGGCCCGGCTTTGCCCAGCTCCTGGTGGGGAGCATCTCATTTAATTCATATAAGTAGTCATATAAGCTCCCGTTCCCGACTATCTATCTGTCTGTCTGTCTGTCTATCTGTCTGTCTGACCCGGTCCGGCTTCGCCCAGACCCTGATGGGGAGCATCTCATTTAATTCATATAAGTAGTCATATAAGCTCCCGTTACCGACTATCTGTCTGTCTGTCCGACCCGGCCCGACTTCGCCCAGGCCCTGGTGGGGAGCATCTCATTTAATTCATATAAGTAGTCATATAAGCTCCCGTTCCCGATCGATCTATCTATCTGTCTGTCTATCTATGTATGTATGTTCGGTCCGAACATAACAACAAAATATAGATAGAATAGAAGAATAGATAGAAAATATGATTGGAAGAGATCTATCTAAAGTAAACTTGGCTACCGTTCCCGACTATCTGTCTGTCAGTCTGTCTATCTGTCTGTCTGACCTGGCCCGGCTGCACCCAGTCCCTGGTGGGGAGCATCTCATTTAATTCATCATCAATCAACTCATTTAATCTATAGCCAGGGGACTTAACTTAAGATATAACAATGCTTACTAAAAGTTATATCCCTTTTTTTTAATATTTTTTAATATTTTCTTATATTCAGTCATGTAATTACAAAATTAAATTTTAGGAAGGTAATAGCTGATAGCTGATAGATAAAACTATGACAGTTGGTTGCACAGGAATGAAAGGAAAACAAGTAGAAAATTTCATCTCAATCGGATGGACCGTTCGCGAACGCATAAAGGACGGATCCACATACATCCATACGATTTTTATAGATATAGATTATTCTAGTTACATAACCTGGTACTCACCAGTCTGTTGTCTAGCTATATAATTCCATTATTCTAGTTACATAACCTGGTCATCATTCCTAGTTATATAATTCTATTATTCTAGTTACATAACCGGTACTCACCATTAACCTTGTCTAGTTATATAATTCTATTATTCTAGTTACATAACCGGTACTCACCATTAACCTTGTCTAGTTACATAATTCCATTATTCTAGTTACATAACCTGGTACTCACCATTAACCTTGTTTTGTTACATAATTCCATTATTCTAGTTACATAACCTGGTACTCACCATTAACCTTGTCTAGTTATATAATTCTATTATTCTAGTTACATAACCGGTACTCACCATTAACCTTGTCTAGTTACATAATTCCATTATTCTAGTTACATAACCTGGTACTCACCATTAACCTTGTTTTGTTACATAATTCCATTATTCTAGTTACATAACCTGGTACTCACCATTAACCTTGTCTAGTTACATAATTCCATTATTCTAGTTACATAACCTGGTACTTGCCATTAACCGCTGTGCATCTGGTCATCATTCCTAGTTAACTAATTCTATTATTCTAGTTACATAACCTGGTACTCACCATTAACCGCTGTGCATCTGGTCATCATTCCTAGTTAACTAATTCTATTATTCTAGTTACATAACCTGGTACTCACCATTAACCGCTGTGCATCTGGTCATCATTTCCCACACCACAAGCCCACAGGCATACATGTCAATACGTAGGAAGGAGTCCAAGCTGAAGCAGATAGCCCCTTCCAGTACTTCAGGAGCCATGTATCGGCGTGTACCAACCTACAAAGAACATCATCAAGACACCTGTAAGCAAGGAATAATGTGTATGACTACAGATTCCTCTTCTTTTCCAGCTGCTACTTCTCAACTGTCCATTTCCCTACTGTTTTCTTCAGCTGTGCAAGCCAGTAAGAACCTCTTCCACAAGTTCAATCCCAAACCTTCTCTTTCCCAGATGCTGCTACTTTTCCCCATGATGTTCACATATATTAGATCAAGACTGGACTGGGCTGGCAGCTTGATGTCTTGACAGACGATAGTTTCAATATGCTTGAAACCCATGCTGGTAGTGAATGTGACCGGTCAGACCAGTAAATATTTGTGTTCATCCACAATGGATGCATGTGAACACATGGTCATTCCCACCATCACGCACCAACGTACCTCTCACATGCTCAGTGTGTGACCTATCTGCAATCATTTTCTCCTTTGTCTTTATTACATTTCTTATCTTTTCCTTCCATGCGATGCGATTAGCGATGACTTGCTCCCAAGGTGCAATATCAATGTCTGTATCAACCATGTCCCGCTAACACACATCTTTGTACTGTATTAGAGGTTGACGCTGAGATCTTTTATCCATCTGTAATTCACCAAAAAAGATGTTTTTGGTATTCTATCATCGTCCGTCCTCCTAATGTTTCCTTTCAACAGAATCAACATATCAAGATTCAAATCTTTATCTCCATACTGACTGCTTATCCTTCCTCAAGTTTGCCAGCATCCACACACCTCAAATATAGCTGAATGTTTTCTGTGGAAAACCTGATTAAAATGAAAGTAATCTCTACATAAGGAAAGCCGCCCAAACAGACCAATGTACTTGTCAAAATGGCTCCCAGACTCCAGACGACATACTGCACATGTGCATTCCCTTTGGTGGGTTGAGAGTTCGAAGATGGCCTCAAGAGACAAATGTCGAAGAGAAAGCGTGCAAGACCTCTACTATGAAGACATAATTAAGACAAAATACAATGAAAGCATTTACATAGAAGACATTTACTATGCTGACACCCACATTGAAGACTAACAAAGACAACCATAATGAAAACAACTACAACGAAGACCCCTAAACTGAAGACAACTACCATGAAAACAAAGAAACCCCCCCCCCCTTTACAATGAAGATCCCCAACAATAAAGACACCTACAATGAAGACAACTACAATGACAACAAAGGCCCCCCCCCCTACAATGAAGACCCCCAACAATAAAGACACCTACAATGAAGACAACTACAATGACAACAAAGGCCCCCCCCCCCTACAATGAAGACCCCCAACAATAAAGACACCTACAATGAAGACAACTACAATGACAATCATGACCACCCCCAACAATAAAGACACCTACAATGAAGACAACTACAATGACAATCATGACCACCCCCAGCAATAAAGACACCTACAATGAAGATAACTACACTGAAGACCCCTAAACTGAAAACTTAAATGAAAATCATGAAGATCCCCAACAATAAAGGCACAACGAAGACTGCCACAATAAAGACACCTTTAACAACACTTTCACTGCAACAAAACACACTACATACCTGCGGATGGGTCTCATTAAATGTTTTTCCTGGCTCAAATTTGAGAGCCAGCCCAAAATCTGCAACGCAGGCTGTCAGGTCGTGCTTGAGTAGGACATTCTTGCTCTTGAAGTCCCGGTGGGCAATAGCCAAGTTAGCCATTGTTCCATAAGTTCCTGGGATTTCATTGTGAAGGTAAGCCAACCCACATGTCATTGACTCGCCAATCTTGCACAACTCTGCCCAGGTGATGGTATGACTTTTCAAGTAATCAGACAGAGATCCTGCACAAAGAAAGTATCAAATGCAAACCCTGTTTTAGCTATTCACTTTCTGAGTTGAGTAGAGTCGAGATCTGATATCACAGCATTTGGGACATTCCTGTACGTGCTCCGTTCTAAGTTCAAATGTACATCATGTTTTAGCTATTAATTTACTGCTATATCTCATGTACACCTTTTACTGTTGTATGTACATACTGTTTTAACTATTAATTTACTATTATAACATGTACACCATAATGGATTAGTCAATTTTAACCACACTGTGCTGTAACTTAATTTACAGTTACAACTAATAATTTACTGCTAAAACAAATAACTTACTGCTGTAACTATTAATTTATTGTTATAACTATTCATTTACTGCTGTAACTATTAAATGACTGGGTCACTCAAAGTGGGTTTGAAGTTTTGAAACAGAGTATCATAACAAATGGAGAGACTGGGTCGCTCAATGTGGATTTGAAGATTTTTTTCTATTCTATAAAAACAAGATCACAGAATTATTAGAAATGGAGACATGGGTTTTAATTAAGTGTTGAAAAGAAAAATCAGTTTTAAGTGTTGAAAAGAAAGAACTGAGAATCATTAGAAATAGAGAGCTTTGGTCAGCACATTGGGGGGCTTGCAGTGTTGAAGCAGGGAGTATCTGAAACAAAACCTTTCTTAACAGAAGTTGACAGTTACCACATAGATGGTCAAAATACACCAAGTTTGTGGGTGGAAGCAAGCATAGCACAACTTTGGTTGGATAAGCACAGAGATATAATTTGTTTGTATTGATTTATGAAGCAGAGGACAGAAATTTGCACACCGATCAAGTGTCAATCTGCTCTGACTTCAATGCATGGCCACACTGTCATAATTCTTTGTCAAAAGCTGTGTTCTAGGGAATGGTCACTGGCACATGGTGAAGTGGGAAAGAAAATCCTGGATTGATATCATTAAAGAATGCAATGGTAAAGCAGTGCCGAAGACAGATAGCAACAGAAAATCTTGACCACAAAAGCATTCAATATGGCCCCCTAACAATACAGAGATGAGGTTATAGAACTGACAAAGACAGATGATTCCTTTTTACTCATTTTCCATCCAGTTACTAACTGTTACAAAGCTTTCTATTGTCCCATCTTGTAGCATGGCCAAACAAATCACCACTAATATGTACTGTCTTGCAGCATGTGTAAAAAAATCAAAATCACCACTAATATGTACTGTCTTGCAGCATGTGTAAAAAAATCAAAATCACCACTAATATGTACTGTCTTGCAGCATGTGTAAAAAAAAAAACATCACCACTAATATGTACTGTCTTGCAGCGGGTGTTAAAAAAAATCACCACTAATATGTACTGTCTTGCAGCGGGTGTTAAAAAAAATCACCACTAATATGTACTGTCTTGCAGCATGTGTAAAAAAAAATCACCACTAATATGTACTGTCTTGCAGCATGTGTTAAAAAAATCACCACTAATATGTACTGTCTTGCAGCATGTGTTTAAAAAAATCACCACTGTTATACCGTCTTGTAGCATGGCCAAAACATAATCTTGATTGTACAATCATAATTTCTCTATCCACTTGCAGATTTCATGTGAAAGGGCTGCCTCTATTTTTTTCATTTTTTAAAATAAAGGAAACTAAGAAACCACATCTGTACTGCCACCTTACGTTTCTTACATCGCCCAGGTCTCACAAACATACCATACACGCAGAGAATGAACCACCCAAAACCAAGAAGTAGACGGCAAGCTTATTTGAACATGATCACAGGTAAAAGAATTGACACTGCATCCAGTCTTTGTCAGCACACAAACAACAAATACACCAATACAACATGAAAAACACTACAAGAAAATATATATATAGAAGTGACTCTGCTTCCTTGATGTGGACTGGACAATATAAACAGTTTATCACTGCTGTTCTCACAGCTACTGTGCCATGAGTCAGATTACTTAAGACCTGAGTAACAGCAACATAGAGTGTTGAGACATTAAGAGTGATAAATAATCACGGAGAGTTATAAGGAAAAGGCACCGGTAACGGGCTAAAGATAGTAGCCAATCGAGCGGCAGGACGGAGGCCACGTGATGTGGTTTGAAGACAGTTGGCGGACAGTCGAGAAGGCAGTTGGGCCGAGAACACAGGCACGTACACATCGTGGAAATCGACAGGACCAGCGATATCATATGAAGATGTGGACAGCGATTCAAAGGTGAATAGGAAACCTTCGAGTCAAGCGGCATAGACAGCGTTTAAGCGTTGTAGAATCTGTGTTACAGCAAGAGCGATGGCCGGTACACACCAGGCTTGTAAACACACGGCAGTACAGAAAACTGGGTGAGCCGTGTCGCTTGCTGGATTGAGGGCCCGGTAATGACGCATTAAAAACTGTAAGTTGTTGAATTGTGCTAGATAGTAATTAATTAATGGTGCTATGAATAAAGTCATTTATTCGTTCGGTCGGCTTTTGGAACTGCTATTCGTTGTGCTAGTGGATGTGTTCATTCTGAAGTTGTCAGTGTGCCTACAACATAACCCCTAGTAACACTCTGGCAGCTTTATTATGTTTTCACCTTGCAAGACGAAGCCAGGGTGGCACTCTAGTTTATGCCTGTCAAGACAGGGGCCCAGGTTCACCCCCCCCCCCCCCCCCCCCCAGCTGAATCAGAACTGTTTCTTCCAACCAGTGCTGCTCTGGGACCAGCCCAGTACCAGACAATTTTCTGTCCAGCCCACCTCAATGTCATGACCTAGAATATACGAAGATCTAATACTTCCCACTCTACCGGCAGTATCAGCTACTGTCACGGGAAAACTGCAGTTTAGTGATTCCTCGATACCTTACATATAAACTTGCAATATATGAGAATGGAAAATTATGGACCGTGAGTCAGAATAACAATCTAGCCTTCAGTTTGAGCGAGGACAAAGTGTAGGTTATTGACCGACAGTATAAAATAGGATACAGTGTAAGGAGTCATTGACCAGCGATGTTAATGGACTGAACGACGCGGAGACTTCACTTCGTGAACGAGAAAACGCACGAAGACGGTGATCAAAAGAGTTCGGACGCTTTGAAGTACTAGCGTAGGGGAACACAGGGAACCAGCGGAGGAACACGAGACGGAGCGCCACTAACGAATACGTGACTTCACAGACTTTTGATGTGCGGACTTACGGCAAATTTGATTGTGGATCAATAAACAACGGGGGATTGGACACTCGGTATAAATGGGTGGACAACTTGTTTTGGAGTTAGTGGGTGTTCCAAACTGGGCAGAGATATCTATGCATCCTGTGTGTGGAAAGAAATACACGTCCCTTATTGTTGAAAGGAGATGGGATATTAGTGTTTTATTCGCTAGTGTATTTCAATTCCTGGATTACCATAGAGTATATAAGGTATTATAACCTTGGCGTAATAGTTTAGCATAGGGAAATAGATGTTTGTGCTTAGCGTTTACCATTGCTTTCTATTAGTGAATAGTTTAGACTTTAGTGAATTCATATGTCTTATGTCAGAGTATCTTTCGGAAGCTTTTTCCATTATGGCTGGAGAAAGGCACTCACATAAGAAGTATTAAGTAGCAGAATCATATCACTGGATTTAATATACATCCCACAGGTCCCCATACACCTCCTGACATGCTCAGCAAAGATTAAAGAAAGTAAAGTCACTTGTGCAGAGAAAATTGTCACTAGAGCAAATTCACCATAGCCATTCACTAATCGTGGGCTGACATAACGAATGGCCAGTAGCAGGGTTTTGTGAAAACCATTGCAAGAAATTTCAGTTTATACAAGCAGAGAGAAATAGGCTAAAATAATATTTTAATTGGGTACTCACCTAAAAGAAACATTGAAGAACTCCAGAACGTTTTTACATGTATTCAAAAAACTGATAGACAGTGCTAGACTGTGGTGATGTGTTTTCCATGATGGATTTATTAACTAAATAATAATCAAAGAACACTCGGTCTAGGCATAAGATTTACTGTGATCACATTAATTTACGGTGATCCAGTAGTGAACAGTTTTTTTTTCAAATAACGGATTTACCTCCAGACTCAAGCAGAAAGGAGCATCCAGGGTGAGAGCTGTCCATTTCTATATTTGATGTCCTGTGGTTTGGCCGTATGACGAGGCGAGAAAGTATACGGCACATACAAATTACAGAGTCCTATCTTGCACTCACACTAGCAGACACTACCAACTACATATACACATTCAATACATACAACTGACATAGTTTTCAACAATAAACATGTTATTAATTGTTGGAGGAAACTGTTGTCAGGGTATGTTATGAAGGATAGAGAGAGAGAGAGAGAGAGAAAGAGAGAGAGAGAGAGAGAGAGAGAGAGAGAGAGAGAGAGAGAGAGAGAGAGAGAGAGAGAGAGAGAGAGAGAGAGAGAGAGAGAGAGAGAGAGAGATAGTGTATGGAAGACAGAAGGGAAGAGTGTAGACAAAAGTCAAACAATAGTTCCAATAGTAGAAGGATATTAAAGGTGTGCTTGTCGAGTCCACTTTCCTCCAGGGACGACAAGCGACAGCTACGGAACAACCTTTGCCTGTTTACCTTACTAAAAGCAACTTTTCTGCCATAGAAATTCTTGTCCTAGTCTCTACAAAGTACCCTCCACCCAATGCTGTGACAGTTGAAACTGCACCTGTTGACAATTTTTCCCACTAACTAATCTGCTTCTCTGTGGCCACTGTAATTTCTTTCTTCTTCACTCAACCATCAAGAACCATATTCCACATTATGAGGTGACAATTACCCACAGCTGACATTCATTAACGGTAGATCAAAGACAAGACACAATAATGTACATCCCATTCCCAAACCGCCTCAACATTTACCATTTTCATGAAACTCTGTGATAAGCCAGAACTCAGTCACATGGGTCTCCTCCTTCCTCTCGGAGGCAATGAAGTGAAGAATATTGTCATGCTTCATGTGAGACAGGCTGTAGATGTCCACCTCAGCCATCCACGATTGCTTGTCCTGCAGGGGAAATATCTTCACCGCCACATGCTTGAGTGAGCCAGGGATGTGTGGGTTGCTGGAAGTCATCCCGTCTTTGTAACTGTCCCTAGAAGGACAATTTAGACGTTTTAATACCATCTCTAACTGACTTGGTGTGTTTTTCACTATACATAGATGGATCTACAAGTGAAATAAGCTTCTTCGTATATAATAAATACAGACCATCAGCATAGCACACTGTTTTCTGCACTGTATACTATCAACACAATAACAGTCAGAGAAGACATTTTCTGGGAGATATGTGAAAGTGTTACAACTATCCTGACTGGGAGATACATGAGTGTGTTACATCTATCTCTGACTGGGAGATACATGAGTGTGTTAAATCTATCACTGACTGGGAGATACATGAGTGTGTTAAATCTATCACTGACTGGGAGATACATGAGTGTGTTAAATCTATCACTGACTGGGAGATACATGAGTGTGTTAAATCTATCACTGACTGGGAGATACATGAGTGTGTTACATTCGTCTCTGACTGGGAGATACATGAGTGTGTTAAATCTATCACTGACTGGGAGATACATGAGTGTGTTAAATCTATCACTGACTGGGAGATACATGAGTGTATTAAATCTATCACTGACTGGGAGATACATGAGTGTGTTAAATCTATCACTGACTGGGAGATACATGAGTGTGCTACATTCGTCTCTGACTGGGAGATACATGAGTGTGTTAAATCTATCACTGACTGGGAGATACATGAGTGTGTTAAATCTATCACTGACTGGGAGATACATGAGTGTGTTAAATCTATCACTGACTGGGAGATACATGAGTGTGCTACATTCGTCTCTGACTGGGAGATACATCATCATCATCTTCCACTTTTGCCATGAAGCGGCGTGGGGAGGAATAATTGGAGCTTCAGTATCTGATGGGTGGCATTGGATAGTGTCATTGCGTGTGATTGTACAATATCTTTGATGTCGTCAATCCAATTTCTTCTCGGGTGTCCTCTTGCTCTCGTCACTGGATGATCTTTGATGGAGGGCCAGTGCTGGTAGTTGATGGTGTTGCAATCTAACGAGATGGCCAAACCATTTGATCTTCTGTCTTGCAATAAATGTGGCACAAGGTGTCGATCCCACTGTCTGTCTGATAACATTTCTTATTCGTCTCAGATTATTAAGTTGGCAACTCTCCTCGGGCATCTCATCTTAGAGGTGTTGATTTTGCAAAAGTCTGATTTGGATAAAGTCCAAGTTTGAGATTCGTATCATAGGGCGGGTGTGAATATGCTGTTTATTATCTGTCGTTTTGCGGACTTGGGTATATTTGGATGTTTCCGTATAAGTGATAGTTAATATGTAAGTGCACTTGCTTCTGACATCTGATTTTGATTTTTCTGTCCTGTCTACCCGCGTCTGTGATTATACTTCCAAGATATTTGAATTCTTTAACTTGTTTCAGAGATGTGCTATTTATCTGTATACTTAGTGGAACAGGATGTCTGCTAATTAGCATTACTCAGGAGTGATATACCTCTGTATGTTTCGCACTCTCTCATACTGCCTTTATTTTTCCATATTGGTACAATTATTGCCTGTTGCCAATCATCTGGGACTTTTCTTTCTTCCCATGCTATATTAAAAAGTCTTGATAGCCATTTAACTTGTTTTCCCACAGGCCTGAATAGCTTCTGTGGTTATTCCATCCTGGACCCGGTGATTTGTTTTTAGGACTTTTCTGTATAACTGCTTTTACTTATGCAGGTAAAAAATTTGGTTCTTGTTGTCCATGACTTTTAGGCACAAAAGTGAGGTTCTCTATGTTATGTGTGGGGGTAAGTAGTTCTTGAAAGTATTCTGCCCACCTTGCTAGTTTTTGTTGTGGATTAAATATTGGTATATCTCTTTTGCTGTTTATGATGGTGGTTGGGTTGTTTCTCATATTATTCACACGTTTATAAAATTCTCTACGCTGTCTTTAACTTTGTTGTTCCACCAAGCTGTTCTTAATCTTTTGTCCTGCCCTACTTTCTTGGTTTCACATTTATTTTCCAGTGTGTCGAGCATGGCAGCCTTGTCCATTCCTTATCTATGCTTGAGTAATCATCAGGGATGTTCTTTGTAGTTTTTTTTATTTCTTGTTCGACAATTTGTCTTTAACCGTATTTTCCTGAAGACTCCTATAATTGACGACATTTGTTGTTACCTTTTTGTTTCTTATTTTCCTGTATGTTGGAATCTTTTTTATTATGACTGGCTTGTGATCAGTATCAAGGTCTGTATTTGCGAGTGCACTTGAATTCATTAGTAGTCTTCCGTCTAATTTCCTAAGTAGAACAAAGTCAATTTGAGATGCTTGATCCATGTCGTTCCATTTAAACCAGCTTTTGATGTGGCTATGACGATGTTGGAAAAACTATTTGCTATTAATAGAACCGTGTTCGGGACATGTTGAGTAGATGTTGACCATTGCTATTACATTCAGTCTCATTGAATGGCCCCATGCATTCCTCCCACGGTGTTTTTCGTGTGCCTATTTGTCCGTTGAAATCACCCATCACAATAAGTTCATCTGTCTCACAGTGTTTAGCATGTCTGCAAGTTTATCAAAATATTTTTTGTCTTTTTCTTCGTCGCTGTAAGTGTCCTTACATGGGTGGTATGTTTGTATAAAAGTCATTGTTTTACTGCCTTCTTTAATCTGTATTAGTTGCTTGCTTGCTTGCCTTCGCTGGCTGTAAACTCCAGCATGAAGTCGGATGAAGACATCCTGTTGTCCAACATCAGTGTGATGTCATCCCAGACTGAGGTTTGCATGAGTATCCGTTGTCCCATGTCTGGCTTATTGATGTGCAGACTGGTGGTTCCTCGCCGTGCATGCAGATACTCTCCGGCTTCGGAGGAATCTGTATTAGTATTATTCTTTCTGAAATAAATTTAGTGTTGATAATGGCTTTCGCTTTTTCGGGATGTAATAAAACACCCACTCCATGTTTAGCCTTTGCTTGCTGATCGATACCACTCCATATAAGAATATAACTTTCATGTGTTCGTTTTGTGTTCTGTCCCTTTGCCTCGCATCTGAGTCCTAATATTTGAATATTTTATTTTTTCATAAACTCTAAGAGAGCTGGTTCTTTATCTCCTAGACCTGTATCATTCCATAAATGTGTTATATATATATATATATATATATATATATATATATATATATATATATATATATATATATATATATATATATATATATCTCACCAACTGAGAGATACATGAGTGTGTTACATTTGTCCCTGACTGAGAGAAACATGAGTGTGTTACATCTATAATTGACTGGGAGATATATGAGTGTGTTACATCTATCTTTGACTGGGAGATACATGAGTGTGTTACATCTATCTTTGACTGGGAGATACATGAGTGTGTTACATCTATCTTTGACTGGGATATATATGAGTGTGTTACATCTATCTTTGACTGGGAGATACATGAGTGTGTTACATCTATCTTTGACTGGGAGAAACATGAGTGTGTTACATCTATCTTTGACTGGGAGATATATGAGTGTGTTACATCTATCTTTGACTGGGAGATACATGAGTGTGTTACATCTATCTTTGACTGGGATATATATGAGTGTGTTACATCTATCTTTGACTGGGAGATACATGAGTGTGTTACATCTATCTTTGACTGGGAGATACATGAGTGTGTTACATCTATCTTTGACTGGGATATATATGAGTGTGTTACATCTATCACTGACTGGGAGATACATGAGTGTGTTACATCTATCTTTGACTGGGAGATATATGAGTGTGTTACATCTATAATTGACTGGGAGATATATGAGTGTGTTACATCTATCTTTGACTGGGAGATATATGAGTGTGTTACATCTATCACTGACTGGGAGATATATGAGTGTGTTAAATCTATCACTGACTAGGAGATACATGAGTGTGTTACATCTATCTTTGACTGGGAGATATATGAGTGTGTTACATCTATCTTTGACTGGGAGATATATGAGTGTGTTACATCTATCTTTGACTGGGAGATACATGAGTGTGTTACATCTATCTTTGACTGGGAGATATATGAGTGTGTTACATCTATCTTTGACTGGGAGATATATGAGTGTGTTACATCTATCACTGACTGGGAGATATATGAGTGTGTTAAATCTATCACTGACTGGGAGATACATGAGTGTGTTACATCTATCTTTGACTGGGAGATATATGAGTGTGTTACATGTATCTTTGACTGGGAGATATATGAGTGTGTTACATCTATCTTTGACTGAGAGATATATGAGTGTGTTACATCTATCTTTGACTGGGAGATATATGAGTGTGTTACATCTATCACTGACTGGGAGATATATGAGTGTGTTACATCTATCTTTGACTGGGAGATACATGAGTGTGTTACATCTATCTTTGACTGGGATATATATGAGTGTGTTACATCTATCACTGACTGGGAGATACATGAGTGTGTTACATCTATCTTTGACTGGGAGATATATGAGTGTGTTACATCTATCACTGACTGGGAGATACATGAGTGTGTTACATCTATCTTTGACTGGGAGATATATGAGTGTGTTACATCTATAATTGACTGGGAGATATATGAGTGTGTTACATCTATCTTTGACTGGGAGATATATGAGTGTGTTACATCTATCACTGACTGGGAGATACATGAGTGTGTTACATCTATCTTTGACTGGGAGATATATGAGTGTGTTACATCTATCACTGACTGGGAGATACATGAGTGTGTTACATCTATCTTTGACTGGGAGATATATGAGTGTGTTACATCTATCTTTGACTGGGAGATATATGAGTGTGTTACATCTATCACTGACTGGGAGATACATGAGTGTGTTACATCTATCTTTGACTGGGAGATATATGAGTGTGTTACATCTATCTTTGACTGGGAGATATATGAGTGTGTTACATCTATCTTTGACTGGGAGATATATGAGTGTGTTACATCTATCTTTGACTGGGAGATATATGAGTGTGTTACATCTATCTTTGACTGGGAGATACATGAGTGTGTTACATCTATCTTTGACTGGGAGATACATGAGTGTGTTACATCTATCTTTGACTGGGAGATATATGAGTGTGTTACATCTATCACTGACTGGGAGATACATGAGTGTGTTACATCTATCACTGACTGGGAGATACATGAGTGTGTTACATCTATCTTTGACTGGGAGATACATGAGTGTGTTACATCTATCACTGACTGGGAGATACATGAGTGTGTTACATCTATCATTGACTGGGAGATATATTAGTATGTAACATCTAACATTGACTGGGAGATACATGAGTGTGTTACAATATCCCTGTCTGGGAGATACATGACTATGTTACAATGTCCCTGACTGGGAGATATATGAGTGTGTTACAATGCCCATGTCTGGGAGATACATGAGTATGTCCCTGTCTGGGAGATACATGAGTGTGTTACAATGTCCCTGTTGGGGAGATACATGACTGTGTTACAATGTCCTAGTCTGGGAGATACATGAGTGTGTTACAATGCCCCTGTTGGGGAGATACATGAGTGTGTTACAATGTCCATGTCTGGGAGATATAGGAGTGTGCTACAATGTCCCTCTCTGGGAGATACAACTATTCCTGTTGGGAGAAAATGAAAGTGTTCAAACTGTCAATAATTAGACAATACATGAATGTTTTCTTACTTTCCAAACAATAGAAACAACATACAATACAAGATAATGACATGCTCCTAGCTGGCACTGTTACAGAATGTCACATTCACATATTACAGGAAGGTTTTATGAGTTACATCGGTTCTATGGTGAAGAGTTTAAGGAAGCAATTTGTAATCTCACATAACACATTCAAAACAGCTGCAGCAATTTGGCAGCAGAGTGCCTTGCGTTGGTTTTTAATGGTATGAGCGCCAGTCATCCAGAAAGCAATGGCAAACTAAATATAAACTTGCCAAGAAATCACAAACAGCCAAAAAATGCTGGGGTTGACTGTGACGTCCTGTAAAGGATATGCAACTAACTTTATGAGATTCAGTGACAGCTTCCATTCCACATGACATTCATCAGTTTAGGATACTTTAAGTTGATATCAGCTGCCAACCAGTAACAAAATAAGACGCACAAAACATCGTCAACACGAACAATAACAAGGCTGATAAATGATACTCACTGATCGGACAACTGAGCCTTCCACAGAGACCCATAGCGCCCCCGAGCTCGCAACTCCAGCAGCTGCAAATTCAGGGAGGATTGCGAGGGGGTTGGAGCCAGACTGGGGTCAACCGTTGGCAACTGAATATGGCCCATATGATGTTGATGCCGCCGCCACAAGAAGAACAAGGTCACAACCAGAACGCCACCTCCAATAATTGACACAAGAGAGTACAGCAACGTCTGCACCAGCTGTTGGTCTGCAGAGTGCCGCATGATCCCGCCGGGTTCAGGATCATTGCCGGAATCTTTAGAAGTGCTGCCAGCCTCATGGTCTCCTCTAGGGAGGTGACGATAGTCCTTGTTGCAGAGATCACCATCACAGCAGCAGAAGAAGACAGGTGCGCTGTACCTATGCTCAACACACTCCTTCTGCTCATAGCATCTGGAAAATAAATCACAGAACTCATCAAATAAATCATAGCACCTGGGAAATATAAGGGTTGTTCATTTGAAACCCGTTCCAAACCCGTGGCTTTATTACAAAAGCATGAAACAAACATTAACAGGTGTGGTAGAATTAAACAAAGCATTCATTTTGAATGAATTATGCACCATTGGTTGGTCAGAAGATGTTGTCGTAGGCATTCAGGCAAGCATCCCATTGCTTAGGTAGGCGGCAAATGCCGTCCACAAAAAAGGATTGTGGTTGCTCACTGAACCAAGTGTTTACCGCGTTCATTGTGTCTGCATCTGTGTGAAATCGTTGCCCCTTGAGAGCTTTTTATAAAGGTCCGAACAAATGAAAATCACATGGTGACAAATCAGGACTATAGGCTGGATATTGCAGAATTTCCCACTTCTTCCAAGTTAATGCTTCCTGCACAATCTTTGCGACATGTGGACGAGCATTATCGTGCAACAAAATCACAACGCGAGAAAGCATGCTGGGTCGTTTATTCTTGATGGCTTTTTGCAGCTTGTCTAGTGTTTGCAAGTAGTGGGTAGATTTGATGTTGACACCAGGTTCTTTAAAGTCGGCCAACAATAGCCTTCATGGTCAAAAAATGCGCTCAACATAACCTTACCAGCGAAAACCTGTAACTTGAATGTTTTGGCGTTTGGTGATCCAGCATGCTTCCATTGCATGCTCTCTCTTTTGCTACTCGGCTCAAAGTGGTGACACCATGATTCATCGCCTGCCACTATGCGGAAGAGATCATCTGTTCTTTACCTGCCATTCTACACTGGGAATTTGGTGTTCTCTCCCATGTCAGGGGTGTGTTGCTTTGGCCTGTGAGATTCCCTTGTTGCAGTAGAATATCTCAAATGTCATCAATCCATCTGCACATTCAACTTCCTCATGCTTCAAAACATTATATTTTACTGTTGTAGGCAAACTGTGTTTTCAGCCTACGATATTGTTCCCGTGGCTCTTGTGTCACTGTTTGTCATTCTTTTACATCTGGCGACATCAAGAGCTTTTTCTCAAGTATCTCGTTTCACACGTTTCAATCTTACACTTGTTTATTCAACATCATCATGATCAAGTCCCTTGCTGAATGGCATGGGTGATTATGTTTATTTACATCTTGCGATCTCCAATAGAATGTATCAATTTGTGTGTTGACTCCCTTCCGTGCCAAGACACAACACTGTCAAGAATTGTCTGTCGCTGTCTTCTTCTATCTCTCTTTCTACAAATCTTTCCAATTGTCAAAACATGTTCCAGTTTTTGTCTTCTCATAATTAGGCCAAAACACTGTCTCTGTCTGATGTTTGTGACAAGTTGTGTTGACTCAGTCACAGAGGAAGTATGTGAAACTCTAACCATCAAGTAGCAGGTGAGTGTCCACCCACCCCACTACCACGACTCTTGAAACAACAAAAGTGGAACTCACAAAACCATAACTACTAACTTGCCATATAGCTAGTGCCCAAGAATTACGTCACATAAAGTATGTAGAAATCCTATAAGCCGAAAACCACTCAGAGAAACTAGGAGACAAGTTAGCATAGCATATGTAAATCACACGATTGTTGTGATTTGCTCTGCATTGCTATTTGTCAGGTTAATTGATCGCGAATTAAAAAATGATTTCATCATTTTAAAGGGGAGGGGGGCACACTGCCATATAGCTAGTGCCCGAGAATTACGTCACAGAAAGTATGTAGAAATCCCATAAGCCGAAAACCACTCAGAGAAACTAGGAGACAAGTTAGCATAGCATAACTCATCTCAAAATAAAGTTGAGTTGAGTCAAGAACCGACATCACAGCACTCAGGAGATTCTCACATACGCTCCTTCCTCACCTTCGACAGCCAGCGAAGAGTCCCAATCCTACTGGTACCGGCTGCAAGCTGATTATGTGTCCATCTGGCCTTTCCTTTATGAATTCAGTGTTGGCCATATCCCTGGTCATTCCGTCACACCATTCTCTCCAGGCTATGATGATGTATCTATTCTTCCACACTATACACAGGGTCATAAAGGGCTCTGACCAAATCTGCCTTAGCGTGCACGAATACCCAGTGGTGCAGGTCTAGCTAATTTGTCCACCTGTTAGTTTCCCAACACACCAGCATACTCTGGGGTAAAGATCCAACGGATGCTCTCTAGCTTTGATCTTTAACTGAAGCATGCCACTCTATATAAAGCACACCTGATTCACCCTTCTCAGCCAGCTCTGTGAATCATGACATGTGTGTGCCATCTCAAAACCAAGACACCAGTAAACAAAAGTGTTACTCAGAAAACCACGACAACAGCAACAAACAAGTCACCCACTTGTCATCATTCATCCAACATCCTTTCTTGATCAGCTGCTGTTCAGTGTTGTTGATCACAATCCACGTGGCAAAACACAACATGTAGTTGTGTGACTCGTCCAAGTGGTCGTTATTGGCGGTGGTTACGTTGGCACACTCTTCAAGTACAACATTACAGGGACCTGTCTTGTCAGTACACTGCTTGCGGTCATACTTCTCACATACGGCCGATCCTTTATGGACCTTACTGACTGCAATACAACAATAACACAACTTATCACAGCTCATTCCATACTAGTGAAACAAAGAAAAATATCTCATGCAGTTTAAGCTTCATACAACTTTTCATGAAATCTTACCTCGTGCAGTATAACATACTAGTCTACTTTCCTCTTGGGCCTAAGGCAGCGCATAGGGCAGAAGTCGTGGCTCTCCATGTTTGTGCGCAGCGCTAACATTTAGAGCCAGAAATCTGATTCTGTAACAACGGCAAGTTTTATGATGACGGATTGTCAAGCCGCCGATCAACCGACTTAAGACAAGCTAGAAGAAAACACGTCCCGCCATACTGACCCAAGCTGGAAACTCTTATAATATTAAAAACTCTGTATAACATACAGCTTATTATTAATATTAATTCTTACCTCACGCAGTAAAGCAAACAGACAACTGATTATTCATTAATAAGCAACTAGAAAATTGAATAGATGCCCTGGAGATGTGGATATACAGAAAAATATGTTATATTTCATGGAAACAGAAACATCACAACACAGAGGTCATAGAAAGCCTGGAATGAAAAGAGAGTTGATGAAATAAATAAAGAGGCAAGTGAAATATTTTGGCCACGTTAAAAGACATAACACTCTTATAAAAACCATACTGGAGGGCAAGGTTGAGGGCAAGCAAGCAAGAGGTAGACAACGATACAAGTGGGAAGATAACATCAAGAGTTGGATGAATATCAATCTGACAGAATGTACAGTCAAGGCGAGAGACAGTGTTGGAGATCCATTGCAGTCAACCTTCATTGTGGAGACAGCACCCAATTAATTATTAATTAAAACTTACAGCTGCTGTACAACAAATATACAACTATACAAACAGAAACCACTAACAATTTGTTGCATGATTTATTGCCTGGCATTTTTCGCTGCATCTCAGAAGGTGCATGCTGCAGAGTTATATTGTTAATGGCATCCGTGTTTACATAAGGAATATATTGTTTTTAAAATAAACAACTTATTAATTAAACCTTACCTTGTGAACTATAATAACGATACAACTTATTGTTAATTAAACATTACCTTGTGCAGCACAACAAATTAATTATTAATTAAACTTTACCTTGTGAAGAGCAACAAATGCAACACATTATTATTATGTTTTATTTGTGTGTCTTTTGTGGGATGCTGAGATAAACTCCAAGCCCAGGCTGATCTTCTAAACAGTTTTATGTTGAGTAGCTTGCCATGCATTGCATTCTGAATGGGAAGTCTATGCTGAGTCCAACTAACCGATTTAAATGATCCCACCATGCCACCATCAGTGCACCACCATCAGCGCACCACCACTGTGCCACCATCAGTGCACCACCATTGTGCCACCATCAGCGCACCACCACTGTGCCACCATCAGTGCACCACCATCAGCGCACCACCACTGTGCCACCATCAGTGCACCACCACTGTGCCACCATCAGCGCACGACCACTGTACCAGAAGTTTAAGAACTAGAGCTCTCTGATACTTATTAATATACATTTTAGATACTCTGTTCTGAGTAGATTTTTAAATTTTGAAATATATTTTATTCCTGGGCTGTTGCCTATGCGACTGATTACCAAAATATGAGATGAGCAATGTGCAGACAGGACCTCTTCCTGGTTTACTTATGTTCCAGAAGGCTGGATATCTGATCCAGGTAACCACATTCCAGGGTAGGAGTATGTCATCATAGATTTATCTGGAAACAAAAACGGACTGCTACAGGTGGACCTGTTGTCTCAGCCACTAGAGTCATTCCAGCAGCAGAAACAATACCAATTTTAGCCATGGAGGTCATTCTTTTGGGCACCGGGTTGGAGTATGTAAAACCCGTGGAGGAGACATGAGCAACCTGGGCCTGATCCCCAGTCTGTACGTGTTGTGTTGAAACATGACCAACCTTGGCTTGATCCCAGCCAGTCTGTATGTGGTGTGTTGAATCATGACCTATTTAAATCTTAAAATGCCCCTCTGCAGATGTGAAGTTCCAGTGTTTCCCACCTCCTGATTTCTGAGCCTGGAGAAGGGAAGGACAGCTCTGCAATAGTTACCACCAAGATGTTGCATTGGTATCAGGTCAGGAGAAAAGTCTTCAGCAACCTCACACCAAAAGATGTCAACTGTTTGTGAGAGATGTCAACTGTTTGTGAGAGATGTCAACTGTTTGTGAGAGATGTCAACTGTTTGTGAGAGATGTCAACTGTTTGTGAGAGATGTCAACTGTTTGTGAGAGACGTCAACTGTTTGTGAGAGATGTCAACTGTTTGTGAGAGACATCAACTGTTTGTGAGAGATGTCAACTGTTTGTGAGAGACGTCAACTGTTTGTGAGAGATGTCAACTGTTTGTGAGAGACGTCAACTGTTTGTGAGAGCTCAGACGATCTAACAACCAGAACATCAGACTTGAGTATGTGTGAGAGCTCAGACGATCTGACAACCAGAGCATCAGACTTAAGTGTTTGTGAGAGCTCAGACGATCTGACAACCACAGCATCAGACTTAAGTGTTTGTGAGAGCTCAGACGATCTGACAACCAGAGCATTAGACCTAAGAGTTAAAACTCAGTCCTGGAGAGGATTCCCAATCAATCAACCAGCGAAGCAGATCAGCTCAATCCTTACATGACTATGCTAAAAGGACAAAACTGACAAGAAGAAGAGACACAAACAAGACAAACATAACAACTTACAGCAGTTCTGTGTTGACGCAAGTAGAGTCACAACCAGAACATAAGACCACCCAAGCCGGGGCACACTGAGAGTTCTCTCCGAGCAACCATCCGACCATAGACAGGACATTTCTGCAGGACCAGCCTACAGATGGCTTCAGACCTGCGAACATCAACCAAAATATGCATCTGTAGCTGAAAACGTGCAATCAATAATAGCTTGTATGCAGTACTGAAAATATGCTTGACAAACTGTTGGTAGCTTGGCATGCTCACTCACTCTCTCTCTCTCTCTCTCTCTCCTTTAATTATGTTCTACTCATCTTCCTTCTAGAGGTAAACTGGTAAGGAAGTGTCTATTCGTAGGGCCCTGCGAATAAACAAAGCGTCTATTCATAGGGCATGGCTGGTCACATGATTTAATGTAAGTTTGCGGCTAAATTATACATTTTCGTTGATTGGAAAACGTGTCGTCAGTGGCATAGTTGATAGTGCGCCCGCCTGATGGGCGGGAGCTCGAAGTTCGTTTCCTTGCAGGACATTTTTTTTTTAAATTTTTCAGCAATTCATTGGGTGAAAGTCAATCCTTCATCTCTTTGGGTATTTAGAATTGTGTTGTTTAAAGTGAGTGTAATTTAGTTAGTACCAGTTTCTCCAGTATTGGTCCTCGTTGCTTTGCACTACGGCAATTCCAATACCCAACCCACACATTTTTTTAGTCCCAAACGATCCGTTTTCCTTCTACCCCTTCTGGCTCCAGCCCTCTTCTTCCTTTTCCTTCCCCCCTCTCCCCTATCTCTTCTCCTCCGCTTAATTCTCTCCTCGCTGGCTGTTGTCAAAAGTATTGAGCACAAAGCACGTACTCCATTGCTTCGGCGATAATTCTTTGTAATATTCATAGTTTTCATATTCATAGACACGAAAGTGGTTAAGTAGGCAGGTAGGTGGGTTGTTAGACAGATAGATCGTTAGAGAGGCAGATATGTGGGTAGGTAGACAGGTAGGTAGTTAAGTAAGCAGGTATGTGGGTAGCTAGGCAGGCAGGTGGATGAGTAGGTACGCAGGTAGATGGGTAGCTAGATCCAACCCGACACTCGCTCGTCGATCATCTGTGTTCCACCATGCCAATTCATACATCTCTTTCAACCTCTCCCTGCAATACTCTGAACAGGCAGGTTGACCGGCCGAGCGACAGAGAGAGAGAGAGAGAGAGAGAGAGAGAGAGAGAGAGAGAGAGAGAGAGAGAGAGAGAGAGAGAGAGAGAGAGAGAGAGAGAGAGAGAGACAGACAGACAGACAGACAGACAGAGACAGAGAGAGGCAGGCAGTCAGAGATACATACAAATAAACAACGGATATATAAACTGGCAGACAGACAGCAAACAGATAAAGAGTCAGACACACGCATACATACACACAGAGAGTCAACCAGACATACATATGCATATGGAAAGACAGACAGACAGTTTGTTAGATAGAGATTCAGATAGACATATATACAAATGGACAAAGCGTGAATAAACAAAGCGTCTATTTGCAGGGCCGGCCCTGCGAATAAACAAAGAGTCTATTTGCAGGGCCCTGCGAATAGACTCTCCCAACTGGTAAACCTGGCCAAATGGAAAAGAGCACTTGCTCTTAAATTTCTGGTGTGTTGACAACGGTGGGGTAGTGAAACTGTTCTTTCAAACTACTGAACATACAGTTGCCTAGTAAATCAATCCTTGATTGGGATTGATCCCAACGACTTGCAAAGACCATGCAACATTTTACCTCTCCCCTCTCAGTCTTACTTATTCCCTTCTCCACTGCTCACTATCTCCTCTCTATTAATATTATTCTTCTCCCATCTCCTTCCACCTACCCAAATAAATTCCTGTCTTCTTGTCTCCACCCACCCAAATAAATTCCTTTCGTCTTGTCTCTCTTCTCAATATTGCAGTTTTGAGTTTTCTCTGGCTTCAATTTGGAATTCAAGCAAACGCAACAAAAGCTTCCTTTCACTTTCTTTCTGTTGCAAGAATAATAAAAAAGCATATGATATGTGCTAAACTGCCTAAATTCAAAACAATGTTTTCCCGTAGTGAATTTGAATAACGAAGACACAAACAATAGATTGCACGATTTATTGCCTGGCATATTTCGCTGCATCTCGTCAGGTACATACTGCAGAACTCACACAACTTACGTGAAATTAACTAGATAAATCCTTCAAGTTGAAATATACACAATTTCGCACAGTAATGTCGATTGTCTACCACGGTAATTTTAAGCTGACTAACATGTCTTTCTGTTTACACAATTCTGGCTTGC
>JACEFZ010008608.1:0-57500 GCA_014155875.1 Cepaea nemoralis
TCCATGCAGCCAACCTTCTTTTGTGCAGATGGTCTTGATGTTAAAAAAAAAATAAGTGCAGCCCTTCAACAGACGTATCAGTCAACCCCAGCATTTCGCTGTTTCGGTGATTCCTGGGCAAATGTTACGTTTCAGTAGTTTGCCTTGATTTCTGAACGACCCTGCTCCTATACCTTTCGAATAAACAGCACCGCTGTGTTTCGACACGGGTATACGGGCTCACAAACCGCGTTCGCAAGCCCATAGCTAGAGACAGTGATATGTTGAAAAAGACATAAAAATTGAGCGTCCGACCGGCATCATGCTGCAGTTTTTGAAGCACCTGTTCGGGGCCCGGTCGAACCCTTTGTCATCATATCAATTAACTTAGGGGGTTTTGGGTGGTGTTTAATGTAAAGATCTTGTGGGAGCACGTGTATACACCTCGGAGGAGCAAATGGATCATCATAGTCTGGTTAGAATGATGCAGCGGGGAGTGACGAGAGGATCTGGCCGTGACGCTCGACGCTCAAGGCAAGGCGAGACGGACATATAATCAGAAAAAGAATCTCTTTGGCAAAAGTAGCCTTTTGCAAGATAAAGAACATCTGACCAATAATAAAACGTCCTTGCACCAAGAAAATGAGTATTGGGGTGTACATTACAACATGTACTTTTGTATGGATGTGACGTGTGGACAATGAGCGGGTACGCCTGAAAAACATATAATGGCGGTGGAAGTTGTCGCTGAGGAAAATACAAATAATAACATGGCAGAAATAAAAACCAATGAGCAAGTCCTACAGAACAAATGAAAACCGTAAACAGATTAGAGAAATTAACTCAGGGCAGTCGTATTTGCATGCACGCATGCATGCACCTATGCACGCACGCACACACCACACCTACACACACAAACACACACACACACACATATATATATATTATATATATATATATATATATATATATATATATATATATATATATATATATATTTTGCCTGTCTCCCTGGCTCAGAGGTTAGCAGCTTTCTCCGTAACCCCGAATACTCTCGTGGTTGACGTGAGCGCACGAGAATTTAAAAGGGTTTGAGTCGCACCAGTGACTTATGAGAGTATGGAGCGGGTCGCTCAGAAAGTCGTGGTATGCTGATGAGTGTAATCTAGCCTAGGAATCAACATGCAGCTGAAAGATTCTGGTGTTGACCGCAATATCCAGAAACAGGATGGAAACACGGAAAGAAAATTGTATATATATATATATATATATAATCTTGTATAAATGTATGTATGTCGTTCTTTATGTATTCGCGAACGGTCCATCCGTTGAGATGACATTTTCTACACGTTTTCCTTCATTCCTGTGGCAACTTTCTGTCATAGGTTTTTATTTTGTTTTCGGCTACTTACTTACTAAAATTAATATTTCATTTTTCATTATAATTCAATATAGCAAGGGTACTTAACTCTAGAAAAGTTATTTCAAGGGGCATAACTTTTAATAACATTTCAATATACTTTATAGTCATATTGTTGCATCGTTTTTTTTAAATTATAATCTCTTTGTCTATAGTTATTTACAGGCATATAAGTTATAATAAATAATGATATAATCTTTAAGGCATTTTCAAAGTTTCATAAAAATAATACATAATGCATAACATTGTAACTCATCTTTTTATGCTTAAAGAAGTTATCTACAGTCATGTAGGTGATTAAAAACAGTTTTCATTAAAAATAATGGATGGTGTGTGGAAGGACATTCTTTTAAGTTACTGTGTGAATTTAATGAGACGCTCCCCGCCAGGAGCTGGGCGAAGCCACGCAGGGTCAGGTAGATAGACAGACAGACAGTCAGTCAGTCGAGAACGGGAGCTTATATGACTACTTATATGAATTAAATGAGATGCTCCCCACCAGGGACTGGGTGAAGCCGGGCCATCTCAGACAGACACACAGACAGATAGTCGGGAACGGGAGCTTGTATCAGACATACAGGCAGACAGATAGTCGGGAACGGGAGCTTATATGACTACGTATATGAATTAAATGAGATGCTCCCCACCAGGGACTGGGTGAAGCCGGGCCGGGTCAGACAGACAGACAGATAGTCGGGAACGGGAGCTTATATGACTACTTATATGAATTAAATGAGATGCTCCCCACCAGGGACTGGGTGAAGCCGGGCCGAGTCAGACAGACAGACAGACAAGCAGACAGACAGGACAAGCAGACAGACGGACGGACAGATAGATAGATCCCCTCCAGGGACTGGGCGAAGCCGGACCGGGTCAGCTAGTGTGTGTGTGTGTATATATATATATATATATATATATATATATATATATATATATATATATATATATATATATATATATATATATATATATATATATATATTCTTCTTCTTCAGCGTTCCGAGCCATTGAGGTTCTTTGCTGCAGATACAATCCGTCTCCATTCGTCTCTCTGGTGGACCTTCTCTTGCCAGTCGTTGATTCCAAGTGCTTGTAGGTCTGTATATGTATTATCTCTCCACCGTCTTCTTGGTCTACCTCGGGGTCTACGGTCATTTATTTCCTGAGTGTAAGCGAGTTTTGTTTCCCTATTATCTTCCATTCTTTCTATATGCCCCAGCCATTGTAGTCTATTAGCCTTCATGATACCAGTGATTAGCGGGGACTTAAACAGATCATAAATGTCTTTGTTACTTCTTCTTTTCCACTCTCCACTTTGTGTATCCCTAATGGGTCCAAAGATGCGTCTTAAAATTTTGTTCTCAAAGGTTTGTAACAAGGCTTCGTCTCCTTTCGTTGTACTCCAGGTTTCAGAGCCATACAGCACAACTGGTCTGATCAGTGTTTTGTATATTGTGATTTTGGTGTTACGAGATAGCGCATTTGATTTTAGTAGATGTTGTAGTGCATAGTATATCTTATTTCCAGAGTTGATTCTAGTTTGTATTTCTTCCCTTATGATGTTGGAGCAGTTGAAGATTGTACCCAGGTATTTGTATGTTTCCGTTCTTTTAATGGTCATATTATCTATTTGTATGTGGCCAGAGTTTTTAGCCATTCCGTCTCTTGAAATTACCATATATTCTGTCTTATCTTGGTTGATAACCAGCCCCATCTGTTGGGCTTTTTCCTTTAAGTGAGTCAATATTTCCAATGTCTTTTGTTCACTTTGCCCTATAATATCTATATCATCTGCATAACCAAGCAGCTTGGATGTTCCTCCAATATCACATTCCTCCTTTACCTTCCTTACAACTTTCTCTAGAGCCAGATTGAAGAGTAGCGGCGATAGTGCATCACCCTGTTTCAAGCCAGATGTTATTTGGAAGGGGTCTGATTTCCTGCCTTTATATGTTACTATTTTATAAGTATCTTCCATGCATAGTCTGGTCATGTTGATTAACTTCCTTGGTATTCCAAATTCCTGCATAGCATTCCATAGACTATTCCTATGGACACTATCATAAGCCTTTTTAAAATCCACAAAAATGTTATGGAGATCTCTTTTATATTCCCAATTTTTCTTCGGCTATTTGTCGTAAGATAAATATCTGATCTATTGTTATCTGTTTTGTCTAAAACCCGCCTGGTAGTCACCTAATATGTCTTCTGAATATGGTTTTAGTCTATTTAGTAATACTGCGGTAATAAAATCACACATATATATTTGTTATATAACTGATGCAACTATATTGTATATATGTCAACATCAGCATCTTTCAGCTGATTGTTGATTTCTTGGAAAGATTACGCTCAGTAGTTTGTCATTGCTTTCTGAGCAACCGGCTCACATACCCTGTAAGTTACCAACACGGCTAGAACCGGCACCGATTCTCGCGCACATCACGTTACTCACGAGAGTATACGGGATTACGGAGAAAGTAGCTAATTCCTAGGTCAGGGAGACCGGCATATATATCTATATATATATATATATATATATATATATATATTATATATATATATATATATATATATATATATATATATATATATATATATATATATGTGATAATGGTGTGTGTGATTTTATTTTATTTGTTTAACATAACCCCGTATTCTAATTTTTAAATATTTCTATTTACAAGAGCACAATCACAAGTGTCAGAATGAACCTGGCGCCAGAAAGACTTCATCAACACATAAAAAAACAAAAAGACACTGATACAACTATATTGTATATATGTTTTAAATCACTTAATTTACGTAATCGAGTTGGTCAAATTTACAAAAAAACAATCAAAAGCGGCGGAGGAAATATTGTGGTTAGAAAGACTTCATTGGCAGAGAAAAAAATCACAAAAAGACACTGACTGCTACAATTACATTTAAAAAACAAAGAAAAAAAAAAACAACACACGCACGCACGCAAGCGCGCGCGCACAAACACATACACACACACACACGAGTCACATAAATGGGGTCTTGGAGACGTTTGACTCCTAATGAACAAAAATCAAATTGTATCTTTGACATTATTTGATATTTGTATGAGTGATTTTTCTAACGTGCTGACGAAGACTTTCTTACCGCAATGTCCATTCTATCACTTGCAATTGTGTTCTTGTAAAGCTCACTAATTCTGCATTCCGTTTTTGTTGATTTAGTTTGTATTTGTATTTTCACAGTTTTACGCAATTCAACTTAATTCATAACTCTGTTGTCCCTCGCTGTTTCTGCCTTCTTTCTCATCGCCAAACACGCATTCACATGTCATTGACCAGTGAGAATTATGTCGCTTCATTTCAGGAAATGAGGAACATTCCTCTGGGATTAGTCTGAAAATGTTCGAAACTACTGGCCAGCTGATGCATCATTTTGTAGCGGACAACGATGACCGCTATCTCCACATCCCGAGAACTCATCCAGTCTCTCTGATGTCAATAAGTGCCCGCCCTAATGAGTTGTTACATTTATGTGAGCTTTTCATTTTTGGTGGTAGGTCTTGTTTGGCTTTTCACCCCTCTTATCTTTGCTAAAAAAAAACATAACTTCAGGAAAATATAAGCAGTTAAAAGATATTTGTAGTTCTACTGTAGATACCGCCTTATGAGTGTGGTTTATGAGATGAAGGATCATTTCTCTTCTTCAACACATGCCAATTTGACCATTTATAATAAATTCTTGTACTTAATTTACAACTTTAGGGTTGGTGTTGCATTCCATCATTCAAGATATCCCACTAGGCGAAGTATCCCAGTAGTTGAGTATTCCAGTAGTTGAGTATACCAGTAGGTGAATATTCCAATAGTTGAGTATACCAGTAGGTGAGTATACCAGTAGTTGAGTATTCCAATAGTTGAGTATACCAGTATGTGAGTATTCCAGTAGTTGAGTATACCAATAGGTGAGTATTCCAATAGTTGAGTATACCAATAGTTGAGTGTACCAATAGTTGAATATTCCAGTAGTTGAGTATTCCAGTAGGTGATTATTCCAGTAGTTGAGTATACCAGTAGTTGAGTATTCCAATAGTTGAGTATTCCAGTAGTTGAGTATCCAAGTTGGTGAATATACCAGTAGTTGAATATTCCAGTAGTTGAGTATTCCAGTAGGTGAGTGTTCCAGTAGTTGAGTATACCAGTAGTAGAGTATTCCAGTAGGTGAGTATTCCAGTAGTTGAGTATACCAGTAGTTGAGTATTCCAGTAAATGAGTATTCCAATAGTTGAGTATACCAGTAGTTGAGTATTCCAGTAGTTGAGTATTCCAATAGTTGAGTACTCCAATAGTTGAGTATTCCAGTAGTTGAGTATACCAGTAGTTGAGTATTCCAGTAGTTGAATATACCAGTAGGTGAGTATACCAGTAGGTGTGTATTCCAGTAGTTGAGAATTCCAGTAGTTGAGTATACCAGTAGTTGAATATTCCAGTAGTTGAGTATACCAGTAGGTGAGTATTCCAGTAGTTGAGTATTCCAGTAGTTGAGTATTCCAATAGTTGAGTATACCAGTAGGTGAGTATTCCAGTAGTTGAGAATTCCAGTAGTTGAGTGTTCCAGTAGTTGAGTATTCCAGTAATTGAGTATTCCAGTAGTTGAGTATTTCAATAGTTGAGTATTCCAGTAGTTGAGTATACCAGTAGGTGAGTATTCCAATAGTTGAGTATACCAGTAGGTGAGTATTCCAATAGTTGAGTATTCCAGTAGTTGAGTATTCCAATAGTTGAGTATACCAGTAGGTGAGTATTCCAGTAGTTGAGTATTCCAGTAGTTGAGTATTCCAGTAGTTGAGTATTCCAATAGTTGAGTATTCCAGTAGTTGAGTATACCAGTAGGTGAGTATTCCAATAGTTGAGTATACCAGTAGTTGAGTATTTCAGTAGATGAGTATCCCAGTAGTTGAGTATTCCAGTAGTTGAGTATTCCAGTAGTTGAGTATTCCAGTAGTTGAGTATTCCAGTAGTTGAATATTCCAGTAGTTGAGTAGAGTATTTCAGTAGGTGAGTATTCCAGTAGTTGAGTATTCCAGTAGTTGAGTATTCCAGTAGGTGAGTATTCAGTAGTTGAGTACTCCAGTAGTTGAGTATACCAGTAGGTGAGTATTCCAGTAGTTGAGTATTCCAGTAGGTGAGTATTCCAGTAGTTGAGTACTCCAGTAGTTGAGTACTCCAGTAGTTGAGTATTCCAGTAGTTGAGTATCCCAGTGGTTGAGTATTCCAGTAGTTGAGTATTCCAGTAGTTGAGTATTCCAGTAGTTGAGTATTCCAATAGTTGAGTATTCCAATAGTTGAGTATTCCAGTAGGTGAGTATTCCAATAGTTGAGTATTCCAATAGTTGAGTATTCCAATAGTTGAGTATTCCAGTAGGTGAGTATTCCAGTAGTTGAGTACTCCAGTAGTTCAGTATTCCAGTAGCTGAGTATCCCAGTGGTTGAGTATTCAAGTAGTTGAGTATTCCAGTAGTTGAGTATTCCAATAGTTGAGTAGTCCAGCAGTTGAGTATTCCAATATTTGAGTAGTCCAGCAGTTGAGTATTCCAGTAGTTGAGTATTTCAGTAGTTGACTATCCCATTAGGTGAGTATCCCAGTAGTTGAGTATTCCAGTAGTTGAGTATTCCAGTAGAGTATCCCAGTAGTTGAGTATTCCAGTAGTTGAGTATACCATTAGTTGATATTCCAGTAGTTGAGTATCCCAGTAGTTGAGTATTTCAGTAGGTGAGTATTCCAGTAGTTGACTATCCCAGTAGGTGAGTATTTCAGTAGGTGAGTATTCCAGTAGTTGAGTATTCCAGTAGGTGAGTATTCCAATAGTTGAGTATTCCAGTAGGTGAGTATTCCAGTAGTTGAGTACTCCAGTAGTTGAGTATACCAGTAGGTGAGTATTCCAGTAGTTGAGTATTCCAGTAGTTGAGTATTCCAGTAGTTGAGTACTCCAGTAGTTGAGTATCCCAGTTGAGTATCCCAGTGGTTGAGTATCCCAGTGGTTGAGTATTCCAGTAGGTGAGTATTCCAGTAGTTGAGTATTCCAATAGTTGAGTAGTCCAGCAGTTGAGTATTCTTGTAGTTGAGTATTCCACTAGTTGACTATCTCAGTAGGTGAGTATCCCAGTAGTTGAGTATTCCAGTAGTTGAGTATTCCAGTAGTTGAGTATCCCAGTAGTTGAGTATCCCAGTAGTTGAGTATTCCAGTAGTTGAGTATCCCAGTAGTTGAGTATTCCAGTAGTTGAATATTCCAGTAGTTGAGTATTTCAGTAGGTGAGTATTCCAGTAGTTGACTATCCCAGTAGGTGAGTATCCCAGTAGTTGAGTATACCAGTAGTTGAGTATACCAGTATTAGAGTATGTCAGTAGTTGAGTATTCCAGTAAGTTGAGTATACCAGTATTTGAGTATACCAGTATTTGAGTATCCCAGTAGTTGAGTATTCCAGTAGTTGAGTATCCCAGTAGTTGAGTATTCCAGTAGTTGAGTATTTCAGTAGGTGAGTATTTCAGTAGTTGTCTATCCCAGTAGGTGAGTATCCCGGTAGTTGTTATAATTGGTTCTATGTAATATGCAAGAACTACTTGTCTAACTTTAAAGGACAATGACTTATTGCGCAAATCATTCATCATTTGATAGAATGCAGTGTTCTGTTCTTTACCTCAGGGATTCATCTTTCTTCTGATGTTCTCCATGTGCCTAGATATCTGAATTTCTGCACTTGTACTTGCTCTAAAATAACATCATTTACCTTAATTGCACATTTAGACACAATCTGTTTCTTTGATACCACCAGGACTTCTGTCTTTCTATTATTCAAACTAGGACCCATTTTTTCACTTTCTACAACCGCTGTATCTATCATTTCCTGTAGATCCTTCTGACTTGTTGCTATAAAGACGATGTCATCAGTATAACACGAGTTATTTATATTATGTCCACCAACCAGAATCTCTTAAATATTTTTTGTAGATCTTATTGTTCACTGTAGAATGAGAACAAATCAGGAGACATTACACAACCTTGTCAGACGCCCTTCTGTATATACTGAAATGTTCCTACCAGGTTGTTGATTCTTATGGCTGCTGTTTGCTGCCAATATATGTTCTTTATTATTCGCAGATCTTTGCCGTCATTGTTCAGTTGCGTTACTAATTTTATTATGCTTTTATGTAGTCTATGTATGAAGCATAAGTACAGATCTGTTTTTAACTGCAATAGCTCTTCCTAAAGTGTCCTGAGAATATATATATATATATATATATATATATATATATATATATATATATATATATATATATATATATATATATATATATATATATATGCGTTGTTTGTGCCTTTTCCCTCGACAAATCCACACTGTTCATCACTAATTTCAGGTTTAGTCTTAATTCTTATTCTTTTCACAATTATTCTCAATTACAACTTTGTCATGTGACGCATAAGAATTATTGTCCGATACCCTTCCCATTCTTATGCGCCTGGTTTCTTTGGCAGTGCTATAAAGATGGATTTAATAGGTCACTAGGAATGTACCCACTAGTATAGGTGTCTTTTAGAATTTGTTAAATATTTGGATTCCAAAATCACTTAGACCCTCAACTTCCTTCAATGTAATGTTGTCTAGATCGGGTGCCTTTCCTTTCTTCATGCGATGTAGTGCATCTTCAACTTCCGCGGCAAGTATTGGTGTACCCTCACCAATGTTTTGAATATTCACACCCGATCTCTTATCATCATACAGCTCTTCCAGATATTCTGTTCTTCGATTGACTATATCATCTTCTCCCATGTTATGTCAATATCTTATGTAAAATGTGAAACATTGTTATGGCTATGTGTTATTTAAAATGTGAAATATTATTATGACTATATGTTACATAACATGAGAAACATTGTTATGATCATATGTTACATAACATGTAAAAACGTTGTTGTTACTATATGTTACATAACATGTGAAAACGTTGTTGTGACTATATGTTACATACATGTGAAACATTGTTATGACTATGTTACATAACATGTGAAAACATTGTTGTGACTATATGTTTCATAACATGTGAAACATTGTTATGACTAAATGTTATATATGTGAAACATTGTTACGACTATATGTTACATAAAATGTGAAATGTTGTTATGACTATATGTTACATAAAATGTGAAATGTTGTTACGACTGTATGTTACATAAAATGTGAAAACATTGGTATGACTGTATGTTATATATGTGAAACATTGTTACGACTATATGTTATATATGTGAAACATTGTTACGACTATATGTTACATAAAATGAGACACATTGTTTTGACCATAAGTTACATAAAACGTGAACACAACGTTATTACTATATCTAATATAATGTGAACACGTTTTTTTTTCAGAAACAGTATGCCCTGATGGTACGTTTGGCTTGGACTGTGGATCTTTGTGTAATTGTACTGACAGATGACAGACCTGCCTGCTGAGCACAGGACAGTGTGCAGCGGCTTGCCCCAATGGCTTTTATGGGTTGAGCTGTTTAGTGCCGTGTCCTGACGCCTGCAGAAGTGGCGTGTGTACCCCTCGGCACGGTGACTGCATCGCTGAGCTTCGGCATGCAAGCGTCTTCAAGCGGGCTGAGTCTAGGACTCGAAAAGCTAACTGGACTGTCATTTCTGGTAAGTTGTGACGAGACATTTGTGACAATGGGAAATATAACGAGGCGAAGTGATGAAGTGACTTAGAGTTGTGGCGGGAGATGTGGCAAGGCATTTGTGGTAGCGGGAGGTATAACAAGATGATGGTTAACTGCGGTGAGTAGTTATGTGAAGTGATTTAGAGTTTTGTAGGGAGATGTGACAAGAAACTTTCGGTGACAGGCGATACAACAAGATAATGGTTAATTACGGGGCTGGGGATATGAAGTGAGTTGTGGCGGGAGATGTGACGAGACATTTGTGGTAGCGGGAGATATAACAAGGTGATGGTTAACTGCGGAGAGTACGGATGTGAAGTGACTTAACAATTGTGTAGGGAGATGTGACAAGAAACTTTTGGTGACAGACGATACACCAAGATAATGATTAACTACGGGGAGTACGGATGTGAAGTGACTTAACAATTGTGTAGGGAGATGTGACAAGAAACTTTTGGTGACAGACGATACACCAAGATAATGATTAACTACGGAGAGTACGGATGTGAAGTGACTTAACAATTGTGGCGGGAGTTGTGACGAGACATTTGTGGCAACGGTAGCTGTAAAAAGATGAATGACTACTACGGGTAGTGGGGATAGGAGATGACTTGTGGCGGGAAATGTGACAAAAAATCTTTGATGAAAGAAGCTGTGAGAAAATAGTTGTTAACAACTGTCTTAAGTGACTTATAGTTGTGGCAGGAGATGTGACAAAAACTTTTAGTGACAGAAGATATAACAAGATAATGGTGATCTAGGGATTTGAGGACAGGGGGTGGGGGGAATATGAAGTTTCAACGAATATTACAGAAAATGTAAAACCATATTTAGGGTCGAGGAAACAAAGAGACTGAACCATTATGCACACGCAAGAGGATCTCGGCGGACCATATAGGGCCAAAAGGTTTATATATAGAACTAAGAGGCTTAACAACAACAACAACAACAATAATAATAATAATAATAATAATAATAATAATAATAATAATAATAATAATAACTTAAACACATAAGCCACAATCAATATGTTGTACAATTTATTGCCTGGCATATTTCGCTGCTTCTCATCAGGTGCAGAGTTGTATATCATATGAATGAATATATGAATAACCCCGGGAAGTTTAACCCGGTCAACAAATGGCTGCAGAAGTCGGATGTGTCGGCCTAACCGCGCAAGAACGCAGCTCTTCTGTAAACAGGCACAACACAATCATGTCCGGGGAAAAAACTCTCCGGATGAACGCAGAAGAAGGAGAAGAAGAAGAAGCAGCAGCAGAAGAAGAAGAAGATGAAGATGAAGAAGAAGAAGAAGAAGCAGCAGCAGCAGAAGAAGATGAAGAAGAAGAAGAAGAAGAAGAAGAAGAAGAAGAAGAAGAAGAAGAAGAAGAAGAAGAAGAAGAAGAAGAAGAAGAAGAAGAAGAAGAAGAAGAAATGAATAATATTTAAGACGAAAGAATTAAAACACACAGTCACGGGTATTGTTCGAATGTTATTCGTTATCCCAGCGGTAATTTCAAATTTACCGCAAACTCTTTCTGTGTGAACAAAACTGACTGGATTTGTCTAATTGTTAATGCCTCACTGTATTTGAGCAATCATTTATTGTTCGTCGGATACAATATACGAAATGCTTTTTCTTTGTTCACGCA
Organism: Cepaea nemoralis; assembly: GCA_014155875.1. Lineage (NCBI taxonomy): Eukaryota > Metazoa > Mollusca > Gastropoda > Stylommatophora > Helicidae > Cepaea > Cepaea nemoralis. Next base: position 11,758 of record JACEFZ010008608.1, read on the forward strand.
ACGATGTATTTAATTAGGTCTTGAGAAATAAATGCCATCATCAAATCACTTTATCATTTACCACCTGACCCACACAAATCACTTTATCATTTACCAGCTAACCCACACAAATCACTTTACCATTTACCAACTAACACACACAAATCACTTTGTCATTTACCAGCTAACCCACACAAACCACTTTATCATTTACCACCTGACCCACACAAATCACTTTATCATTTACCAGCTAACCCACACAAATCACTTTATCATTTACTACCTAACCAACACAAATCACTTTATCATTTACCACCTGACCCACACAAATTCCTTTACCGTTTACCACCTGACCCACACAAATCACTTTGTCATTTACCAGCTAACCCACACAAATCACTTAATCATTTATTAACTAAACCATACAAATCACTCCTGTTGCCCCCTCTTTCCTTAGGTTGCCACCCCGGTTACTATGTCAAAGGCTGTATGATGCCCTGCGACCAGAAATGTACCAGAAATGTGACCCAGTTACGGGCCAATGCCTAAGATGTCAGCCGGGTTACCACGGGATGAACTGTAGCCAAAAATGTAAGAACGACTGCTTCAATGACATGTGTGACGCCGACAGTGGCTACTGTCTGGAGTGTTCCGTGGACAAGTGGGGCAACTTCTGTGAGAAAAGTAAGTTTGGTTCTTATACTTTGAACCCCTACACCGGTCAGTTGGACTAAAATGTTGTCTTCTCGTCCTTGACTTATGGACGTAAATTACAAGTACCTCGATGTCGGAGTGGGTTCGTCTGATGGCGAGGGACACTGGTCATATGGAAAGCTAATCTACACGCAAAATTCAGTCTAATGTACTAGTAGTAATAGCGCCTCTGTAGAGTACGCTTGAGTTCAAAGCGAGCAAGCGCAATAACAGAAAAAAATAAATAAATCACGCAATGTAATCAAAGTGCTCTACTCTCGACATCTCTCTAGGAGCATTAATAACAACGGAACGATCCATGGCCTGGCCATCTGCAGGGGTTGCAGAGCCAGCAAGTTTAAGAACACTTATCATTTCAGCACACTGACCTCCGTGTTGTCCATATAAAAGCATTAATCTATACCTCCGTCACCGTGTGTTTTTCGTTCCCAAGTCAAGGACGAGAAGTCAACATTATAGTCCAACTACATGACGTAGAGGGCTTATCCCACTATCCGACCTCACCACCAGAACACTATAAATTTAAGCGCTCGTATCCTTTCATCTGGTGGGAGATGCCTTGAAGAGATTAGAACAAGAATTGCCATTGCGAAGGTAGCCTTTTGCAAGATGAAAAACATACTGAACAATAAAAAGATTTCAATTGAAACGAGAAAAAGAGTGTTGCAGTGCTACATAGAAGCTATACTTTTGTATGGATGTGAAGCGTGGACAATAAGCAGTCAAGCTGAAAAACAGCCGATGGCTGTGGAAATGTGGTTTCTGAGGAAAATGCAAAAAATACCATGGACAGACAGAAAAACCAATGAACAAGTCCTTCAAGAAACAAATGAAGATTGTAAACTGAATAGAGATATTAGACGTAGACAGTCAAAATTTTTTGGGCATGTTATGAAAAGAAATGAATTGGAGAACTTGGTGACAACTGGCAAGATCGAAGGGAAGAGACCAAGGGGAAGACCGAGAAGTAAATATCTGGATGGCTTGACACGGTCGAGACAGGAACACAGAGCTGATCCACGACTCTGGTGATCGAGTGAGATGGCAGGACATGACCGTCCACGCTTATCGGCATGGCACATTATGGATGGATCCTTTCTACCATGCTGGCCTTCGTGTTTTCAATATAAAAGCTTTAATCTTTACATTGCATGTTTTTGGTTACTGGGTATTTTTGGTCACCGCTTGTTTTTGGTCAACGCGTATTTCTTGTATTGACAGCCGCATGTGATACAAGAGTAACAAGATCACTCACCAAAAAGAGACGAAGAGGAGGAAGGTACAAGTTGGAAAACATACAGGGTGTATTTTTAATGATTGTGCAGTGTTTGAAAATATTGCTGGTCCAAGTTTTGTATTTACCTATAATGTTGCATAAACTTTACAGAGGGTGAATACGACACTTAGACCAGCAATATTTTAAAACAATGTGTTGTGTTGTTTGTCCATCAAGAATGATGATGACCATTCATTTCATCCAGTGGGGTTGAAGGTATGGAGCCGTGGGTTCTAAGATGGCTGATAAGGCCTATTTTGGCTCGAAATGTTCTTTGACAATGTGGGCAAGGAATGCTTGACGTTTCTGGAGGAGGATTTCCTGCAGTAGTTTTTCTGTCTTGCCTTTTCTTCACAGCTGTTGCAGTCCTGGTTGCCTCACATATGACTGCACCCTTGCGTAATGATGCCCGCCACGAGTTTCGGTCTCTGGCTGCAGCCTCCCAGGTGTCATGATGAATTCCAAAAGCCTTCAGTGAGATGTTCAGAGTGTCTTTAAAGTGTTTCCTCTGGCCACCTTGGGAGCGTTTACCACAACGCAGTTCGCTGTAAAAAATTCGTTTAGGGAGCCTGTGATCTGGCATGCGGGTCAAGTGACCAGCCCAGCGAATCTGATTCTTCATCAGTAGAGTGTGGATACTGGGCATGGATGCTCTTTCTAGGACTTCAGTGTCTGGAATCTTGTCTTGCCATTTAATCTTCAGTAGCTTCCTTTGGCAGACTGTGTGGAAGTGGTTTAATTTCCTAGCGTGTCGCTGATAAACAGTCCAGGTTTCACAAGCATATAGCAGTGTGGATAATACAACTGCTTTGTAGACTTTTAGCTTTGTTTGCAGGCTTATTCCAGTTCTGTCCCATACATTCTTGTACAGTCTGCCAAAGGCCGCACTAGCCTTGGAGATTCTTGCACTCACTTCGTCATCAATTGTGGCAGCTTGTGATACAGTGCTGCCAAGATAGGTGAATTTGTCCACAACACTTAGTCTATGATCATTCACTTTGATATTCGGCACAGTGTGATTATTCCCTGGAGCTGGCTGGTACATAACTACAGTCTTCTCCAAGTTGATATTGAGCCCAAAGTTGGCACAGGAAAGTGAGAAAGCTGAAACATTATGTTGCATGTCCGCCTCTGAGTTGGCGTACAGAGCGCAATCATCAGCAAACAGGAGCTCTCTGACGGTGTCGCTGTTAATTTTGGTTTTAGCTTTCAGCCTTCTGAGATTGAATAACTTTCCATCCATACGGTAGTTGATGTCTATTCCAATGTCGTCGTTCTCGAAGGCATTCATCAGCATGGCTGAAAACATGAGGCTGAACAGTGTTGGTGCCAGGACACATCCTTGCTTCACTCCATTGGTGACAGGAAAGGGTTCAGACAGTTCACCATTTTCCTGTACTCTTGCCTGCATGCCATCATGAAATAGCCACACTATTTGGACAAACTTTCGTGGACAAAACAATGCACAGTCATTAAAAAGACACCCTATATATTGGCAGTGAAAATGGGGTTTCTGAGGAAAATGCAAAGAACACCATGGACAGACAGAAAAACCAATGAACAAGTCCTAGAAGAGACAGATGAAAACCGTTAACTGATTAGAGAAATTAGAAGTAGACAGTCAAAACAATTTTCGACACGTTATGAAAGGAAATAAACTAGAGAACTAGGTGACAATTGGCAAAATTGAGAAGAAAAGAACAATGTTATCTTCTTTCATAAGTTTGTGGAGAAGAATGTTACCTTCTCTCACGAGTATGTGTAAACAATTGTATCTTCTTTCGCGTGTGTGTGGAGAAGAATGTTACATTCTTTCATGAGTTTGTGGAGCAGAATGTTATCTTCTCTCACTAGTATGTGGAGAAGTATGTTATCTCCTTTCATGACTATGCCGTGAAAATTCTTATCGTCTTTCACCAGCATTAAGCGAACATTGTTATCTTCTTTCACCAGCATGTGGCGAAAAATGTTATCTTCAAGAATGCAACTCAACGACTGGCAAGTGCTTCTCGTGTGCCGCCGGCTACAAAGGGGCAGAATGTAATAAAGGTAAGGATTCGATAGTTCACATCATTGCTGTGTAGACTCTTCCACTGCTAATGTACTTGCAATAGACTGGAATATACTTTATTGCCTTTATCGTAATGATACACACAGATCCAATGAAAGATGTATCCATCCCACAACAAGGAAATAGTTAAATAACTTTTATATTTATATTTTCATGTAGTTTTTCATGTAGCTGTGTCACATCTGTGTTTGTTTGTTTGTTTTTTGCTGTTGTGCTGACCACATCTTTAGCCGCAACGTAATTCTTTATTTAACTTGTGATAGTGTTTTGGTAAAGCTTACCGTTTACTTCGCGTTTCTGTTTTGTTTTGTAATTCATTCATTGTAATAGACTGGTGATACACACAACAATGATACACACAACAATGATACACACAACAATGATACAGACAACATCCATTAAGACAAGGCAGATAACATGATGCATGATCATACATTCCACCATCAAGTTAAGGCGGATGACATGGTACATGATCATATATTACAACCATCAAGTTAAGGCAGATGAATTGTACATGATCATACATTACAACCATCAAGTGAAGGCAGATGCCATTGTACACGATCATACATTACAACCATCAAGTTAAGACAGATGACATAGTGCATGATCATAAATTACAACCGTCACGTTTAGGCAGATGACATTGTACAAGATCATACATCACAACTATCAAATTAAGACAGATAACATGGTACATGATCATATACAACAACCATCAAGTTAAGGCAGATGACACAGGACAAGATCACACATTACAACAATCAAGTTAAGACAGATTACATGGTACAAGTTCACACATTACAACTATCAAGTTAAGGCGGATGACATGGTACAAGATCACACGTTACAACCATCAAGTTAAGATATATAACATAGTACAAGATCACAGATTAAAACCATCAAGTTAAGACAGATGACACAGGACAAGATCACACATTACAACCATCAAGTTAAGACAGATGACAGTACAAGATCACACATTACAACCATCAAGTTAAGACAGATGACACAGTACAAGATCACACATTACAACCATAAAGTTAAGACAGATGACACAGTACAAGATCACACATTACAACCATCAAGTTAAGACAGATGACAGTACAAGATCACACATTACAACCATCAAGTTAAGACAGATGACAGTACAAGATCACACATTACAACCATCAAGTTAAGACAGATGACAGTACAAGATCACACATTACAACCATCAAGTTAAGACAGATGACATGGTACAAGATCACACATTACAACCATCAAGTTAAGACAGATGACAGTACAAGATCACACATTACAATCATCAAGTTAAGACAGATGACATGGTACAAGATCACACATTACAACCATCAAGTTAAGACAGATGACAGTACAAGATCACACATCACAATCATCAAGTTAAGATATATAAAAAAAATGTTTTGCATATCCTTTACATGACATCGCTGTCTACATCAGCATCTTTCAGCTTATTGTGATTTTTTGGCAAGATTACGCTCAGTAGTTTGCCATTGCTTTCTGAGCGGCCGGCTCATATACCCCATAAGTTACCGACGCGATTCGAACCACTGTTGATTCTCACCGTCGTCACGTTACTTACGAGAGTATACGAGATTACGGAGAAAAGTCGCTAACCTCTAGGCCAGAAAGCCGGCTAAGATATATAACATAGATCAAATCTCTGTCATTATTTGCTTGGGCAAACAAATACGAGTATGTATTGCGTATGATCAATTCTGTATCATTGTTTGCTTGCACAAAGCAACATATAGTTTACCGTGACATGTCTGTCATTATTTGCTCGCACAAACCAATATTCTGCCATTCCCCCAGTGCCCTGGAATGTGACTCTGTTTATCGTGCTGCTGTTCTTGATCCCATCCGTCATCGCCTGCTTCTTCTGCTGTGAGGTACTCTCTGACGAGGATGCTGAAGGTCAGTCTGATAATTTAGGTCAGTGTGAGTGCCTTTCTTTTGTGAATATTCTATTTACAGGACATCGTTGTTAACACCAGCAATATTACTGTTGTTGTCGATGTATTGGCAAGTTTTACGTTCTGTAGTTTGCCATTGCTTTCTGAATGACCGGCTCCCAAACCAACATGTTAAAATCCAGCGCAAAGCGGTCATGAGTACTTCTAAGTGCTGTAATTATACCAAAGTTGAGAACACGTGGCACGTTTTCACATACACGTAAGTAAAGGACCAGTTTACGTGCCTTGAGGTAAAGTTGGAGGGGAAGAGAGGCAGGGGGAGACCAAGAGAGAAAATACTGGACAGTTTAACATGGTGGCATGAAGGAACATCAGTATCAGAACTGATTGGCAGCACGCGTGGCAGAGGACTGTGAACAGACGTTTTTTTTTTTAGACCTCGCTCGCTTGGAACTCAAGTGTAGTCCATACACGCGCCATGACTACGCAGTGTTTGAAAATATTGCCGGTCCAAGATTTGTATTTACCTATTATGTTGCATGAACTTTACAGAGGGTGAATACAAAACTTGGACCGGCAATAATTTCAAACACAGCAGTCATTAAAAATACACCATATACTTCAAGTGCCCTAGACTGATTTTTTGAGTGTAGATTAGCTTTCTCCATTACCACTGACCCTCGCCATCAGACAAACCCACTCTGACTTTACAGGTACTTGTAATTTACGTCCCCAAGTCAAGGACGAGAAGTCAACATTTTGTCCAACTGTCTGGTGTAGGGGTTGAACCCACTACCTCGGTATCAGCGCACCGGATGTTTAAAAACGAACGCTGATATCTGCCACATGGTGAATGACATATAATAATAATAACAATAATACTCCTCTGCAGCTCGCTGTCAAGGTAGAACCAAATGAACAGAATCCAGAAGCAAAGTGCCCAAAACATCGACGACTAGAAGCCGGCTGGCATGTCTGTTATGTCAATATTTATTTCCGGTGACTAGCTTGTGATAAATATGAATCATAATACTAATAATAATAATAATCATATGTGTACTGTTACCGTACAGCCGGGAGTGCCAGTACCGTAGAAATAAACATAATCACACAGCTGAAACTAACTATTCAAATGCCGATACAATGCGTCACCGCCTAGCGTCTGTTCGAATGCCTTCTATCGGTAGACCGTTCTGTCACCTTGGCCATTCTCGCCGAGTCCTAATTTATACATTTCTGACCAGCTGTTTATCCTGACTGAAAGGAATAATGCTTTAATGATCTAGCTCTTCCACCAAGTAGTTCCTAGCTACCACTGCCAACTCCTGAAGGATTGTTGACAATCTTCTCTCCTTGACTAGACTCATGCCGCCTTCCGTGCCGCCAGCCCAAGCTCTACTCACTGGTTGCTAAAGCTATCCCCCTGTGGCGTTGTCTAACTTCTCATGTCCCTTAGCGACTTTTTCTATCTGTTTCTTCTCAGATTCTTTGTGACTTATCCATTACGTCATTCATTCTGACTCGCTACATGGCAGTATCCATTCGGCCATTCTGACATCATGAACAGACATAATCACCGCACCCCCCCCCCCCCAAGGGTGCTGCGTGGTCTTGAGGTATGATGTCCGCCTCGAATGCTGGAGGTCCCAGGTTTAAGCCCCGGTGAGGACCGGGATTTTTTCACGTTGACTTCTAGTAATAAAATTGCCCCTGGTCTCTGGGTAGTGAGATCGGATGCCCGTGTGTATTGTTGCGCACGTAAAAAATCCCTTGGCAGTTGGAAATCGAAAAAGAGTAGTTTAACGGCGCTGCCCGGGCAAAAATTTCGAGTTAAAAATCTACCCAAAGTATTTCAGGATCCTCGCCGGTGCTACGGAGTTTGTGCACTGAGCTGAGTTTCTCCAAACTCAGGTTTGAGTTAGGAGGAGAACGGAGCACTTATGGGTTACACCCATGTGTGGTGATGTTGATCCGTCGACTAAACAAAACAGACATAATCACCAAGGCCACACAGCACACGCGCTATTATATATTAGAGGATGACGTATATAAGGTACATGGTGCTCACCCCGTGGTTTGAATGGACCAACCGGCACTCGATGGCTGATGAACATCAGAACATCATATGAACATCAGGTGGGCAGGCAAGATACAAGAGGAACATGATGAGATGAGAGATGATGGGCGCTCGCTCGCTTTGAACTAAAGCGTAGCCCATACGCGCTACTTCTAGCAGCACTGGATTGAATTATAAGTGTGGATTGGCTGTCCCTAATACCAATGTCCCTCGCTCTCAGGCGAATCCTCTCCAACTTCAGAGGTTTTATGGCTGAAGTGTTAACCAAAGTTAACTGAAGTATACAAGACATATCTCACATTAGTTAAACTGCCCCGCTTTTGTGATTCGTGTGGCCAATTGTGTTTTAAAAAATAGTCATTGTGGTATTTTTATAATTACCGTTGCTGGACAGTTTAATTGTCATAAGATATGTGTTGTATAGTTCTAGTCCACTCGACTGAATTTTCATGTGGATTAGCTTTTCCTATTACCAGTGCCTCTCGCCATCAGGGGATCCCACTCCAACTTCTGAAGTACTTGTGATTTACGTCCCAAAGTCGAAGGACGAGAAGCCACCATTTTATTTTGAGCAAACCGAGTGTTTAAAAACCAGCTCTTTTATCCATTCGGCCATGCTGGCCTCTGAAGGACTAATTGTTTTGCTTTGTTTTACGTTGAGAGACTTTTCCATTATGCACTTGACGAGATGCAGCGAAATATTCCAGGTAATAAACTGTGCAATCTATTTTAATTGTGTCCTCATTATTCTAATGAACTACAGGAAAACATTGCTTTGAATTTTCATATTTTGTTTGTTTCTAACTGAATAAAAGAACTGATATTATCATATACACATTTGATAAATACTATTGATATATTTAATCTTTTCTGCACAAGACGATCTGGACAAGGATTCGATACTCACCGAACTGTCCGTTCAACCATCCGTGTCCGGACTGTGACAGACGGAGCCATTCAAGCTCATACAGAAATGAATCAGCCCTGAATACTTGAAGACGTTGGAGCAAGAAATAAGACTGCATCAACATAATACAGAACATGTTCTCTTACTGGTTTTGGCTGAGCCATCATTTTTTAAATGTATGTATATCTAATATTCACTAATACGAAAGTGCTTCTCACATATAAACAACCAAGTTATGAATTAAAACTAAGAAATGCAAAGCGGTACATCACCACTTCATCATTATGTGGCTCTGAAACGTGGATAAAGAAAACGTAATTAAAAAGTCACAATTGATGATTTTGAAAGGTTTTACAGACAAATAGGAAATAAAGACAACCGGAAGAAATTAGACGTAGACCGTCAAACGTTTTGGGCACTTTATGTGAATAAATAAACTAGAGAACTTGGTGATAACTGACAAGATTGAGGCGAAATAACAAGGGGAAGGTAGAATAGCAAATATCTAGAGGGCTTAACTACATGGCATGGCCGAGACAAGAACACAGAGCTGATCCACGACTCTGGTCATCGAGTAATATGGCGAAAAATGACTAGTAATGCTTACCATCATGGCACATGATGATAATGAATGAGATAAATGTCGGACAATTAAGTCACTGCGATTGTATAAAGAGACACAAATATTTTCAAGGGTGTGATAGAGGAGAGATTTGAGGAGAAACGTGCAAGGGGGCGAGAGCGTTAAGTGCTGATGCACAACATAAAGAGGTGAACTGGAGGAGGTCTGTGTTAGTACACCATGAAAACATAGGACAGTGATTTGGGTAAGAGAAGCACAGGCTATAGTAGGATATATTTCCTAGTGCTTTGGGTACTCACTACAACTGACCTTCAAAGTGGAGCCACTTCTTCTTCTTCTTCTTCTTCTTCTTCTTCTTCTTCTTCTTCTTCTTCTTCTTCTTCTTCTTCTTCTTCTCCTTCTTCTTCTTCTTCTGCTTCTTCTTCTTCTGCTTCCTCCTCCTCCTTCTCCTCCTCCTTCTTCTTCTCCTCCTCTTCCCCCACCTTCTTCTTCTTCTTCTTCTTCTTCTTCTTCTTCTTCTTCTTCTTCTTCTTCTTCTTCTTCTTCTTCTTCTTCTTCTTCTTCTTCTTCTTCTTCTTCTTCTTCTTCTTCTGCGTTCACCCGGAGTCTTTGTTCGGATGTGATTGCGTTGTGCCTGTTTATAGCGAACTGCGATACTGCGCATTTAGGCCGACACATCCGACTTCTGCGGGCGTTTATTGACCAGGTTAACCTACCCGGGGGAGCCACTACTTGATGGTATAAAACAAGGCATTTCTACGAAGTATACGTATTTATACTGTTGGACATTGACTTGTTATGGTTTTTTTTTTTCGTTTGCGTTTATTTAAGTCTAGATTACGTTATAAATGAGGCATGCATTGTAGGCCTATGAGTAGGAAACTGTTTGTATTCATGTCCCTACAAGTGAATTTTCTATGTGTAACATTTATTATGAGTTCATGAAATTTGAGATGGGGGAGGCTGCAGTTGAAAAAATCATTAAATATGTCTATGACATGTGTTTATCATATGAAGTTGAGTTTGAATTGTGTTGTGTTGTGTTGAGTTGAGTTTAAGAAGCGATATCACGGTCCTTGGGACATTCCCATACGTGCTCCGTCCTCATCTGCAAAGTCCAGCGAAGAGTCCCACTACTAATGTTACAGTTGGCGCCTGATTATGTGTCCGCCTGGCCTTTCCTCGGAGTTTTGAATGTCGATCAGATTCTTTTGTCACTCCCTGCAGCCTTGTATCTTTCAAATTATCCATTTGACTTAGGGACGTAAATTACAATTACCTCAGAAGTCGGAGTGGGTTTTGCCTGATGGCGAGGTAATATGGAAAGCTAATCCAACGCAAAATTCAGTTCAGTGAACTAAAAGTAGAACTAAATGTACAGACGATGCTTCAGTTCAAAGCGAGCGAACCTTTAATGACGTTTGCAAGCAAGCTCTGCGTGTTATTGGGTGTTTGCAATTTACTAGACAATTTTATCCAGAGGTTTGCCTTTATTAACTAGTGAACGTTAAAATGCCTAGTAAATCACAAAATGCCCGGGTTGATTGTGACGTCAAGTAAAGGACCTGAAAGCAACGTTAGTTTGCCATTGATTTCTGAACGGCCGACGTCTCTTACAGTCGAAATCAACACAAAACGGTTTGCTTCCAATTTGTCTGAACCCTCGACTGCGTGTCAGTGTGAAATCACTGTTCCATCAGCCCACAACATCGGTCAACTGAACTTAAATATTTTCTTCTCGTCCTTGACTTGAGGAAGAAAATTACACGTACCTCAAAAGTCGGAGAGGGTTAGCTTAATGACGAGGGACACTAGGTCGTTATTATCATCTTCTTCATCATCAATTTTCACTTTTGCCGTCAAGCGTCGTGGGGGAGGATTAATTAGCGCTCCAGGTCCTGATGGATGGCACTGAATAGTGTAATTCCATGTGATTGTACAATGTCTTTGAAGTCGTCAATCCATTTTATTCTTGGGCGTCCTCTAGCTCTTGTAGAAGATCTTTGATGTAGGGCCAGTGCTATTAGTTGTTGATCAACTCATTTGACCTTCTGTCTTTGAATACGTCTGGCGCAAGATTGATCCCACTGTCTGTCTGATAACATCGTTTCTTTCATCTCGGATAGTTATGTTGGCAGCTCTCATCAAGCATCTCATCTCGCAGGTGTTGATTTTGCGTCAGTATTATTTGATCCACAGGAAATAAATAAACTTCTATTTGCAGACGATCAGTGCCTGTTTTACAGCGATGAGGGCAGACTACAAAATCATATTACTAATCTGAGTTCAACATGCAGCAGATCCAGTATGAGTATAAATACAACCAAAACCGAAGTAATGCAAGTTAGCAGAACACCGGGCCCACAAAGTATACAGATAAAGAGCACAACTCTGAAACAAGTTAAAGAATTCAAATATCTTGGAAGTATGATCACAGAAGATGGCAGATTGGACAGAGAAATTGAAATCATCTGTCTAAAAGCTAGTGCTCTTACATATCAACTATCACCCTTACTGAAACATCCAAATATTCCCATGTCCGCAAGACACAAGATAATAAACAGAATATTCACATCAACCCTATGCTACCAATCTCAAACTTGGACTTTATCCAAATCACACTTTTGCAACATCAACACCTGCCAGATGAGATGCCCGAGGAGAGTTGCCAACCTAATAATCCGAGACCAAGTAAGAAGTGCTGTTATCAGACAGACAGTGGGATCAACACCTTGTGCCACATTTATTGAAAGACAGAAGATCAAGTGGTTTGGCCATGTCGTTAGAATGCAACACCAACAACTACCATCACTGGCCTTACATCAAAGATCATCTGCGACGAGACCAAGAGGATGTCCAAGAAGACAATGGATTGACGACATCAAACACATTGTACAATCACACGGAATGACACTATCCAGTGCCGTCCACCGTGCGCTGGAGCGCAGATTATTCCTCCCCACGCCGCTTGACGGCAGAAGTGGAAGATGATGATGATGATTTGGATAATGTCAAACTTTGATAGCGTAGGGTTGGTATGTATATGCTATTTATTATTTGTCGTTTTGCATTAATAGGTATATTTGAATGTTTCAGTATTGGTGATAGATGATATATAAGCGTACTTTGACATCTGATTTCGGTTTCTTTGTCTATTCTGCCATCATCTGCAATAGGGGAAAATCTCATTCAAAATATGTACAGTAGACTCCGTAGAAGTAGTACGTATGTGGATTACGCCCCAGTTAAATGCGAGCAAACGCAAAAGCAAAATAAATAAATAAATAAATAAAACATGGATCGGTGAATGGGTTGTAGATGGTGATGGAGCAAGGAAGCACCAGTACAACTTTATAAAACACATTACCTGACTCACCTGGCTGTAACACCGATTTTACTCAACATCAAAACAGTTTGTTGCATATCCTTTGCAAGACGTCGGAGTCAACCCCTGCATTTTTGGCTGTGTGTGATTCCTTGGCAAGTTTACGTTTAGTGGTTCGAAATTACTTCTGAACGCCCAGCACACATACCTTTGTATGAAAACCAACGCAAGGTTTTCTGCTGCCTCAGCTGTGTTTCGAACGCGTTATGCGGGATTACGTATTGCGTCCGTAACCTCTCCTCCACAGAGAGCACAGTTATAAACAAATGATCAAACATAGAACATAGAACTGTAACGTTAACGTTCTACGTGGATCATAAACAAATGATCAAACATAGAACATTGAACTGTAACGTTAACGTTCTACGTGAATCATAAACAAATGATCAAACATAGAACATTGATATGTAACGTTAACGTTCTACGTGGATCATAAACAAATGATCAAACATAGAACATTGAACTGTAACGTTAACGTTCTACGTGGATCATAAACAAATGATCAAACATAGAACATTGAACTGTAACGTTAACGTTCTACGTGGATCATAAACAAGTGATCAAACATAGAACATTGAACTGTAACGTTAACGTTCTACGTGGATCATAAACAAATGATCAAACATAGAACATTGAAATGTAACGTTAAAGTTCTACGTGAATCATAAACAAATGATCAAACATAGAACATTGAACTGTAACGTTAACGTTCTACGTGGATCATAAACAAATGATCAAACATAGAACATTGAACTGTAACGTTAACGTTCTACGTGGATCATAAACAAATGATCAAACATAGAACATTGAACTGTAACGTTAACGTTCTACGGGGATCATAAACAAATGATCAAACATAGAACATTGAACTGTAACGTTAACGTTCTACGGGGATCATAAACAAATGATCAAACATAGAACATTGAACTGTAACGTTAACGTTCTACGGGGATCATAAACAAATGATCAAACATAGAACATTGAACTGTAACGTTAACGTTCTACTGGGATCATAAACAAATGATCAAACATAGAACATTGAACTGTAACGTTAACGTTCTACGGGGATCATAAACAAATGATCAAACATAGAACATTGAACTGTAACGTTAACGTTCTACGGGGATCATAAACAAGTGATCAAACATAGAACATTGAACTGTAACGTTAACGTTCTACGTGGATCATAAATAAATGATCAAACATAGAACATTGAACTGTAACGTTAACGTTCTACGTGAATCATAAACAAATGATCAAACATAGAACATTGAACTGTAACGTTAACGTTCTACGTGAATCATAAACAAGTGATCAAACATAGAACATTGAACTGTAACGTTAACGTTCTACGTGGATCATAAACAAATGATCAAACATAGAACATTGAACTGTAACGTTAACGTTCTACGTGAATCATAAACAAATGATCAAACATAGAACATTGAACTGTAACGTTAACGTTCTACGTGGATCATAAACAAATGATCAAACATAGAACATTGAACTGTAACGTTAACGTTCTACGTGGATCATAAACAAGTGATCAAACATAGAACATTGAACTGTAACGTTAACGTTCTACGTGGATCATAAACAAATGATCAAACATAGAACATTGAACTGTAACGTTAACGTTCTACGTGAATCATAAACAAATGATCAAACATAGAACATTTAACTGTAACGTTAACGTTCTACGTGAATCATAAACAAATGATCAAACATAGAACATTGAACTGTAACGTTAACGTTCTACGTGGATCATAAACAAATGATCAAACATAGAACATTGAACTGTAACGTTAACGTTCTACGTGGATCATAAACAAATGATCAAACATAGAACATTGAACTGTAACGTTAACGTTCTACGGGGATCATAAACAAATGATCAAACATAGAACATTGAACTGTAACGTTAACGTTCTACGTGGATCATAAACAAATGATCAAACATAGAACATTGAACTGTAACGTTAACGTTCTACGTGGATCATAAACAAATCATCAAACATAGAACATTCAACTGTAACGTTTACGTTCTACGTGGATCATAAACAAATCATCAAACATAGAACATTGAACTGTAACGTTAACGTTCTACGTGGATCATAAACAAATCATCAAACATAGAACATTGAACTGTAACGTTAACGTTCTACGCGGATCATAAACAAATGATCAAACATAGAACATTGAACTGTAACGTTAACGTTCTACGTGGATCATAAACAAGTGATCAAACATAGAACATTGAACTGTAACGTTAACGTTCTACGGGGATCATAAACAAATGATCCAACATAGAACATTGAACTGTAACGTTAACGTTATATAAACAAAGAGAACGATTGATTCACGTTATAATAATCTAAAAACATTCATCGACCTTTGGGCTGAATTATAGAGACCATGTATTACCATGCAGCATGATCCCTCTCTCGGCCTGCCTAGTTTACTCCAAAGGAAATGTAGCACTAATGCATATGGAACAAGACAAGCTGCAGAAGCTGCATGATCAACAAAGCAATGATCTAACTGTCATTATGTCCGGGCTTCGATCCTAGACCAGTTGCCGATCAAGGCTTATGGCTTGGTCTGCCCTGTATTGACATTCAATCTTTAGGTTACATTTCATCGCAGTAGAATAAGGCTTGGAACCTCCCAATTGAGCTCTTTTGCCCAAAACATTGACACAATGCGGGGTGTCGGTTGTGGTATGCTCCGCCCAACATTCGGCGCTAACAGAAAGTAGGTAGTACCGTCTACTGTCATACGGTAGCTCAGTCACATCTCACTAAGACATGACACTTCCGTGCAGAATAGGATGCTAAGATGCTTGCTTGCTTGTGTACGCTGGCTGTGATCTCCAGCGCAAGGTCCTGTAAGTCGGTTGTAAACATCCTGTTGTCCAACGTCAGTGTGATGTCATACCGAACCTGAGGTTTGCGTGAGTATCCGTTGTCCCATGTCTGGCTTATTGGTGTGCAGACTGGTGGTTCTTCGCCGTGCAGGCAGATACTTTCCGGCTTCGGAAGAATCAGCGATCCTACTATGTTAGCCAGGACTCCCGACGGGACCTGTTGCCTAGGACGTACGACTAGGACGTGTTAGTAGGTCTTGGCCAGTATAAAACCTGGCCCTGGTGCCTTGAAAACACCCCTGCGCCCCGATGCTAAGATGATATGACAGAATCACGCATGCAGAACTAAGGGCGAGAACTAGACAGATTCCAGGGCCACGGAAGACACTGACGCTGGATAGGAAGCATTAAGACAAGTCTGGTAATCGTGTAGCTAAACAGTTCTTCTTCTTCTGCGTTCATCCGGATTTTTTTCGGATGTGACTGCGTTGTGCCTGTTTACAGCAGAGCTGCGTTCTTGCGCCGTTAGGCCGACACATCCGACTTCTGCGGGCATTTGTTGACCGGGTTAACCTTCCCGGGGGTTTCTTAGGACGTTTGAATCTCACTGTTGTGGTGTTATCCCCCATCCTAGCTGGCCCATATAGAACAGCCAAAGACATCCTGGTCAACCCTCAAGGGAAGGCAGGGGCAGACCATGGGCATTCCCCGCAATCCAAGGAGGCTTCCATACTTGCAGAGCCATCACACAGCGCTCTGGTACTGGGCTCACCCAAGGAATCGACACGTCCTGCACTTGGCTGCTTAGCCTCACTTCCGTATATTGGGCCTTGTTTAAGACCCTGACAGGCCTTCCGTTCACCATTGGCTGTTCCTCCTGAAACCAGAAGAATGCAGTCTGCAGATGAAATCCACACAGTGAGCTTTCGATTAAGACTTTCCACATAATGGATTTGCTATCCAAGCAATATTCCATTTCATGCCTCTGGGTCTTCATGCACCTTTAAATGTCAACCTGTATGTAGTTAAAGTAAGCTGCGGTCAACTTTAGCTTGTTGATATCTCCATAGAGCTTGTCCTCAAATGAAGCAGGTGTGGGCCAAAATATCTTTCTCTGTTCTACAATTACATTCATCGGTATCTCCTATCTTTAGTTTATTGAACAAGTGGTATTTCAGCCTGTTATGTCCTGTGCGGAGTCTGAAGATTGCTACTTGTTCTCTTCGGTCGAGTTTGTAATATGCATCATCCTTCTGATGGCCTGGATGCTCTGATTCCCATTTGGTTCTATAAGTGCTTTTTATCAACCTCTTTGCCTCATTATAGGTTATGTCTATGTCAGGCTGTGGTAGTCGTCCGCCCTCTTTTGCCAGTCTGTCAGCCTCTTCGTTTCCAGGTATACTGCAATGTGATGGGATCCACTGTATTACAACTTTTTTGGATTTCTGGCATAGACCATGGAGTGCTGCTCTTAGGTCAGTTAGTTCTGTGCTGTTATTGCTCTTCAGTATTGAGACAGCTGACTTTGCATCTGTGAAGATAGCTATTTGCTTCTCTTTATTTTCCTCCATCAGGAGCATTTCTGCTGCAGTTTTCAGAGCCTCTACCTCCGCTTTGAAGTTACTTGAAAATTTTCCAGTTGCCACTGACTGTGTTTTTATCACTCCATTTTTTAAATTAAGGAGAATTCCTCCTCCTCCATTTTTAATTGAATCTTTGGCTGATCCATCTGTATATGCATGGGTCCAATTGCTGCTTGGGTAATGTTCATTTATGTAGTTGAGGGTTATTTTTCTTCTTTCGGTTTCCTTCTGAGTGTTCTTTTTCTCAATACCAGGAATGTTTTCTATCATCTCAGGCAGTTGCTGCTGTCTCCAAGCTGGGAAGTTGTGTGCATTGTAAATGGGCTTGACTGTTGATATGTTAAGTATGTCTTTCGTTTTGCAGTGATTTTTTCTAGTTCATTAATAGGCGTTGTCTTCAGGCTTCCAGTTATGATTCGCATTCCTTGGTTTTGGACTCTACTTATTTTGTTAAAGTTTGACTTAGCTGCTGTTGCCCAAGCTGCAATGCCATATTCCAGTACTGGCCTCACCCGTCCTGTATATAACTTCTTGAGAACTTTCTCATCTGCTCCCCACGTTGTACCAGCAAACTTTTTCATGATTGCCATTCTCTGCCTTGCTCTTGTTCGATTTTTCTCAACCTGTGTCTTCCATGTCAAGCGGCGATCAAAGGTGACTCCTAGATAGTTTGGATTTTCTTCATGGCGCAATATTTTCCCATTCAATACCAGCTTAGGTTGCTGAGTTTTATTTGAGAGGGAGAACACAGTGCATGATGTTTTCTCCTCACTTATCTTCACTAGCCATGATTTTGACCAGTCCTCTAGCGCTAATAAGGCTTGCTGTATTCTGTTGTTAGCTGTACTAATATATTCTTCAGATGTCCATATGGTTAGGTCATCTGCAAAAGAGGATGTGTGTACTCTCGCTGGAAAGTTTTCCGTGATGTCATTTATATATGCTAGGAATAATGTTGGTGACAGAACTCCTCCTTGGGGGACACTTTGCTCCAACAGCATCATTTTGCTGGTTTGTCCTTGGACGTTTGTCCTGGCAGTTCTGTTATCAAGGTAGTGGCTGATCCATTTATACATGTTTCCCACAAATATGCATTTTTTTTGCAGTTTTACTTTCAGTCCTTCCTTCCATACTTTATCAAATGCTTTTTCTAAATCTATCCAGACCGCTAGTGTGTGCTTTTTCTCTTGGAAGGCATCCTCTCTTTTCTGAGCTATATAGGTTATTTGATCTTCAGTGGATCTGTACTTTCTGAATCCTGCTTGGTGTGGTGTTAAGAGTTTGTTTTCTTCCAGATGCCATGTTAGCCTGCCATTGATAATGCGTTCCATTAATTTTCCTACACAGCTAAGTAGACTGATAGGTCGATAGCCATTTGGTTCTTCCAGGTCTTTTCCTTTCTTTGGGACTGGTATTAGTATAGCTTCCTTCCATGCCTGTGGGACTATTCCTCTCTTCCAGCTGTTATTTAGGACTGCTAGTAGTTTCTTCTTTGCCTTGGTGCCTAGTCCTATTAGCATTTCATTTGTGATTCCATCCTTTCCTGGTGATTTCTTCTTTTTTAGGGTATTCATTGCCTGTTCCATTTCTTCCATTGTTAGATTTGCCATCATATATTCTGCTGCTGTCTCTGTATTTCTATGATGTATCTGTTTGTCTTTGATTGCTTTCTTCTGTTCGGTTGTAATATCAATGTGGTTTGCATTTGCATAGTGTTCCATTAGTGCATTTGCAGCCTTTTTTCCTGTAAGCAAGGCATTTCCTTGTTTAATTGTTATTTGTTTCTAGGTCCTTCATTGTTCATGGCTTTCACTAGTTTCCATAGTTTGTTTCCATCCCTGTCAAAATTCAGGTTTTCTGTTTTTTCCCTCCAACAATCTCTTGTTGTTTGATTTACTGTTCTTTTATATTTTGCTGAGATGGCTTTGAGAGAGATATTCGCTTCAATTGTTTGTTCTCTCTCTGCTGTCTTCCTGGCATCTTCAACTTTGTCTTCCATGCTTTGTAGTTATTCAGTCCAGTATGGTTTGTAATTTTTCCTCGCTCCTCTTGGAATGGACTCAGTGGCTGCCTGTATTATCGCTCTGTTTAGACTTTCCACCATTTGCTTTATGTTTCCATATCGTGTATTTATGTTTTCACAATATGTGTCTGTTAGTATGGCAAATCTGCCCCAATCTGATCGTTTGTAATTCCAGCGGGACAAGGGCTTTTGCTCCTGTGGAACATACTCCATATTCATTACAAGCTTGATTGGTCTGTGATCAATACCTGCTAATTGGTCCAGCACATGGCGATCGATTTTGTGGAGGATGTCTCCTGTGCAGAAAGCTAAGTCTGGAGTAGAAGTGGTAAGCCACTTCTGGAGTAGAAGCTCGGTGTGTCATCCGCTTTGTTGAGTAGATGGAGATTTGAGTCTATTTTCCCAGTCCTCCAATTCATCTCCTCTTTTGTCAGTATATGGGTATCCCCATCTTTCTGAACGGCTATTAAAGTCTCCGACAATAATGCAGTTTGTGTCAGTTATTTTCATGTTTGAGAGTGTAAGGTCCTTATCTGCTGGGCTATACAGATTGTAGATTCTTATTTTCACGTCCTTTATCATTATATCAACTCTGACACAAAGTGAATGTTGACTAAGTGACAGATAGAGTGGCTATGGTTGTGTCTAGGGTATGTCCTTGTAAAATGTGATGTTTAACAACAGATGCATCACCACCAAACACC
Organism: Cepaea nemoralis; assembly: GCA_014155875.1. Taxonomy (NCBI): domain Eukaryota; kingdom Metazoa; phylum Mollusca; class Gastropoda; order Stylommatophora; family Helicidae; genus Cepaea; species Cepaea nemoralis. The sequence continues at coordinate 31,863 of JACEFZ010008608.1, forward strand.
AGTCAGTGAACAAACGTTAATTTGCGCACATAATATTCCTTTAATTCTGAATTAACACAGACACATGTAGCATATAAATCCAGGAACAATAATTCTCTAAGAATATATCTCCATCCCAATGGGACACTTCGAATAACACTGCCTCTCAAGGCTACTAAAATCTCGTCCCACACGACAGGTATACTAGCCTCTCTCTAGGCCCGACTCAAAGTAACCCACTATGGGTCTCGAATTCCACTCACTATCCCTGGAACCCACAGTGCGGAGTTATCTTCCAAACTCCGTCACAATTCTTCACTTTATCAGACCACGACCTTCTCCTGGTCTGGTCTACACTCAACTCCCTCTCAGCTCGGAGTTTAAACCTCAACTCCCCGTCAGTCTTTGTCCCTGTCCTTTTTAAACAATTCTATGCCCCCTCACAATGATCCACACAAACCCCACCTCACTGCTTCAACTGTCTGTCTCCCAGTTATTCTAGCCAACTGACCTCTTCTACGCTCCCCCTTCAATTACTGTCTTCTCATTTACGCCCTCTGGGGGACTTACTATCCGCCCTATTTTATCTCTTGAACTGTTTATCTTGTGCGGCCACTCACCTTAATGTCAATGACCACAGGAATGTGACAAACACCTATAATTTCCGTTTGGTTGTCAGAGATCACAGATACTTCGCTGCAAGGTATTGTATTTCGTGTAAGTATTAGAACTCCTCCTTTGTGTCTTGTGTCATCTCATCTCATCATGTCTCATGTCATCTTGTCTCATCTCATCTCATCGTGTCTCATCTCATCTCATCTTGTGTCATCTCATCTCATCTTGTGTCATCTCATCTTATCGTGTCTCACCTTATCTTGTCTCAACTCATGTCATCTTGTCTAATCTCATCTCATCTCATCGTGTCTCATCTCATCTCATCTTGTGTCATCTCATCTCATCTTGTGTCATGTCATCTCATCTTGTGTCATCTCATCTCATCTTGTGTCATGTCATCTCATCTTGTGTCATCTCATCTCATCGTGTCTCACCTTATCTTGTCTCAACTCATGTCATCTTGTCTCATCTCATCTCATCTTGTGTCATCTCATGTCATCTTATCTTGTTCCTCTCGTACCTTGCAGTGTCGAGGTGAAGCATAAACAGCGGTAGAGTGCTCGTTTATGGACTTCAGATATCGTGATTCCCATGGACTCAGTTATTCCCTCTGTCCGTCGTTTACATTATCAGCCTCTTCTTCTGGTTCCATGTGGTCTGTACATCATTGCTTGTTGTAGTATGCTGTCAGCTGGTAGTCTAGTTATGTGTCCTAACAATTTAACTTGCTGCTTTATGATGACATCTAGAGCTGCTGTAACCCCACACTTTAGTCCTTCTGTTAAAAAAAAAAATTAATTACAGAGATCTTGTAGAATGCCAGTATCTATCTTCTTCTTGACCCACATATTCTAACATATTTCGTGTTACAGTTAAGTTCTAAACTCCAGATTTTCTACTTTAGTCCAACTGAACCCGAAGAGCTTAGGGAAGAAAATAAACCAGTCATGTTTAGGACTAACACAAAAGAGAACGAGAATATAGTCGCTTAAAAGTCGACAGGGTCGACTTCATTGCACCGGGCTTTATCGCATATGGTTCAATCTCTTTCTGCAGCGCGGAAAGCGTCGCACAAAGCACGAACTCCGTAGCTCCAGCGACGACCCTCATGAGTTTCCGAAAGATGCACGCGTGAACCGAAGGACGCTGCCCGGATTCGAGCATTCGTAAATGCTAAACTGAAACTTTAGTGATTGTAAATTACCCATGACTTATATTCTTATATTGCTACGGGTAAAGTGTATGCTTTCTTTGGTCATCTTATGAGACGAGAGACATATGTAGAACATCGTGACGACTGGAAAGATCGAGGGGAAGCGAGGCAGAGGCAGATCAAGAGAAATTATGTAGTATGGGTAGAGACAGTGGCTTAGAGAAATATCAGCATCAGAGTTGACCCAGAACACCAAAGACTGAGATATGTTGAGAGACATGAACGCCTACGCCAGCTGGCATGGCACTTGATGGTGATGATCATGAAAATACATGTTCTCACAAATTGCTCTTTAAATAGGTTCATGCCATAGCCACTCAATAACCGTTACAAAACACACAACACGCAGACTACCATACTGATGATGATGATTATAATATTGTCTAGCATATATGGTTTACGATGTGCTCTAAACTTAAATGCCGCTTGCTAGTCATTGTTTCACGACAAGACAATGTTTACACAACTGACGCTTTCTTTTTATCGATTTTTGTGACAAGATGGACGTATAATGTCCAAACTTGGCTGTGTGGTTGCAGAATTTAATCAGACATTGTTGTCTGAAAACAGTAGACAAGGTTGTCGTGAAGATAGTGCCGCGTTCAGTTGCCGTGTAAGCTTTTCGACGCTGTATGCTGAGCTTGTTTACGTATAGTGCAGAATGTGTTATCCGGATTGCACCTCCATACTGGAGATTCTGAACAAGCCGTTTTATATCTTTCCCGGTATTCATTACGGATTCAATGAGTATGCTTAGTAAGGTGGAGAACGGAAAGTTGCGTGTGGAATGGCTATCTCGCTTCAGAAGTCACAGATTGTGAGAATTGTATGGATATGTTACCCTGGCCCCTTGGTGGGGAGGAATGAACAGGCTGATAGGCTGGCAGAGAATGCACCTCTTGGTGGTAGATTACCTATGGACAAAGGAGAGGTGTTGTACGCCTGTGGGACCAGGTGGAGAAGGCGGGGGGAACAGATTGAGAACCCGTATGTGGAAAGAATGAGATTGCGGGGGATCGGCAGGGGTTATGGAAGAATCTCAAAAATTAGAGAGAAGATCAGGAAAACTTTCATTCAGATAGTGGTGGGAACGATTAGTAGAGTGACTCTTCGCCGGCTGTTGAACGAGGGGACGGAGCGCAAATGGGAATGTCCTGAGTGCAGTGATGTCGGTTCTTAGTTCAACTCAACTATGTCGTTCCCGTTAGACAGACAGACAGACAGACAGACAGACAGACAGGCAGGCAGGCAGGCAGGCAGGCAGGCAGGCAGGATAGAAGAGTGGACATAAAAAAGGGCGAAGTATCATCTCCACGAGGGATGTGTGGCATATGGCAGAGAACCAGTGAGGTCAAAGGTCGGCATTTGAACACACTTCTGCGGATTCATATTAGGATGTAACCAGGTCATTTTGATTTAATTTTTTTTTTGTTTGCGTTCGCACGCTTTGAACCCAAGCGTAGTCCATACATGTCTACTACTTGTAGTGCACTGGACTGATATTTGCGCGTGGATTAGCTTTCCCTAGTATCAGTGTCCCTCGTCATCAGGCGAACCCACTCCCGCTTCTGGGGTACTTGAAAATACGGCTCCAAGTTAAGGACGAGAAGTCCAACTGACCTTTAGGAGTTGAACCCACTACCTCGACATCAGCACACCGAATGTATATGAACGAGCGCTCTTATAGGATACATTAACCCCGTGACAGGTACTGGCGCTAGGACATGAGGTGTTAGCACAGCACATATTATTGGCCACAAGGTGTGACGTGAAGAAGCCAGTTCCCTTGGTAGTTGTCTCCCTTTGGCAAACAATTCTGAAGTTTGTCTGGTCTTCTTCTTCTGATCTCTATCCTCCATTGGGGCATAGTACCTCAACCAAACCACTCCATGCCTTCATATCTTTTGCTATCTCCGCAGCTCCCTCCATACTCTCCCATCATTATTCATCTCAGTTTGTAATTCTCTTCTCCGTGATTTTAGGTTGTTAGCTGTTGACGATGGCAGAATATACAGAGCAACTACTGTATCATCCATACTGAAACATCCAGATAAACCTATGTCCACAAAACGACAGATAATAAATATCATATTCACATCAACCCTATGCTATCTAACTTTGACATTATCCAAATCGCGGAAATCATAATTATGCCTATTTTTAGGAGTTGAACCCTGACCACTGTTTTGGCATGCAATCGCAATAACCACTATGTCACCATGACTCCCACTTACTATAGAGTATCTTTCAAAAGAAAAGCATACACGGCAACTGGTTAGAGAAATTAGACGTAGAATTCAAGATTTTTTAGGCTCTCAGTGAGAAGAAATAAACTGGAGAACTTGGCGACAACTGGCAAGATTAAGGGGGAAAGAACAAGGTGAAGGCAGAGAAGTAAATATCTAGATGGCTTGACAACATGGTCGGGACAAGAACACAGAGCTGATCCACGACTCTGGTGATCGTGTAAGATGGCGAAACTTGAACGCTTACGTTTATCGGTATGGCACATGATGATGAGTGTGTCGTTTTATTGTAGCAGCAGCAGCAGCAGCAGCAGCAGCAGCAGCAGCAGCAGCAGCAGCAGCTGCAGCAGCAGCAGTAGTAGTAGTAGTAGTAGTAGTAGTAGTAGTAGTAGTAGTAGTAGTAGTAGTAGTGTCAGAGTCTTGCATAACACAAGTCAAGTAGCTCGTTTTCTGGCAAGTGTGAAGTAATATCAAACTATCAAATCACACGAAGTGAATATCCGAAAGTATTATTCACACGTTTTATTGACGCGCTGCATTTATTATCGCACAAACATCGCGCACTGACAATCCATAGCAATCATTTCAGCATGAACAATATCACTACAATACATAATAATACATGCAAGCAATAAACATCTCACTTAGAAGTCAAACTACTCAAGCGTTCGAACCAGTCTCCCACTGTCGTACAGGCTAGCTCTCAATGCAGATTCAAACACAACTCGCGACCTGTCCGTTCAACAACCTAAGCCCGTCTGCCAGTTCTGGCGTCCTACACGCTACACGCTCACGTCAGCTGGTGTCCCCTGCAAGGTTCACGGGGTGAACTCAATTGCTGTGCGTGGCTGCTTATCCAGGCGTCGGCAAAGACGCCGCGTTCTCTCTGCCGTGTTTAACATTACTCAGGGTTGCGTGTTGTTATGGTGTCTGGCGTTGGTACAGACAACGCGTCGCAACCTCGGATGTGAGACCTTGACACTCTCCACACCCCTTTTTCATGAAAGGATTTCCTTTCATGTACAGTATATATCTAGGTGTTATTAAACATGTCAAAGTCGAACATTATACATTAACAATTATAATAAATATATACAGGTGAATAGTCAACAATATGTATACACCACTTATGTTGGACTATGAAGTACAACAGTCAAGTACAATCTATTTACTGGGCATTACCTCGCTGTGACCCAGCTAGTCCGGTAGGTATCGGCTAAACTGGCCCCTACCTCACAACCAAGAACAAAAATACTAAAATAATCAGGTCAAGCCGTGAGCATCTCCCTCTGAGATGACTCCTCCATCAGACCTCTGTTTAGAGTTTCTAATGCAGGTCAACAGTTTTGGCAATATACTGTCCATATCTAAACGACGTTACATTGACATGTTATTTATCAAGCACACCTGTTAATGGTTACAATACATATTTACATATCACCAACAATTTGGAATAATGTCCCCTGGTTATTATACAGAAAATTTAGGAACAATAATTTATCGTCGTTTACAAGACATAAATTACAATTGCAAATTTATTTCTTAGTGTCATAATTTGATCCTTATTGACAAATGTGCACAAAAAGTCACGTTTGTAAAGAAACAATCAAGTTACGATGCTGAGATTACATTTTATAAAAATCGACATATACAATTCCGTATATGGAAATATTTTCAATCACATTTTAATACATTTGTCATACATTTATATACTTATTATCGTAGTTTGCTAACTTTTAATATTAATATGCAAAAAATCGGAAGTATACAGCTGTACTATTACATGTGTTGTGATGTCATTCATACAACGTTGGTCCGTTCTGGATGGATCTTCTATAAACGGAGTAGTAGTTGTTACTATCAGCTGTTGGATCGTCTCTTCCGCCTTCTGCTCGGATTGTACTGTCGCAGTCATCTTTCGTACCTTGTTAAAACGTCTTCGGCACCTCGGTCTGGATACTTTAGGATTACCTCACGTTTTAGTTGCTTGGTAACTTCTTGGATCCTGTAGTGTTGTCCCGTGACACTTCTCTGTAGTGTCTGGTTGTTATAATATTTATTTACAATAAAAATTACATTCTTTCTCATATCTCACAGTCATACAACACATTAGTTTATATAATACTGATTCCATTCTTTCACATATCTCACAATTATACACGCATTCATTCGCATGATAATAATAAGAATCACAATATGTACATAAGTTATATACATTGGGAGATACAATCTTCCCTATCACAATGGTGTACACAGCGTTACTGACACATTGTCACAATTGGCTGTGGTACTGAGCACTATCTACGTTGCAGTTTTATACACCCTCTGCACTGTGCTCTGGTGTCGACTGGGTATTAGGTTCGTTGTATGGACATCTCGACAAAAGGTCTGCAAGACAGTTTTGTGAACCCTTTATATGGTTAATCTCATAGCTATAGTCCTGCAGAAGAAGGGACCATCTTGCCACCCTGCTGTTACTAGGCGTTTCTCTGGTAACAATTGTCAGCGGAGTATTATCTGTTTCAATAATGAAATGTTTGCCTAACAAAAATCTAGAAAGTTTACGTACCGAAAATACCATGGCAAGAGCCTCGAGTTCCGGTGTACTGTAATTTCGTTCGCTGGTGTTCAGTTTTCGAGAGACGTAGTATACTGGGTACAAGATTTGGTCGTGTTCTTGGAGAAGCACACCTCCAATGGCTACGGAGCTCGCATCACATCTTAATCTAAAAGTAATATTCAAATTTGGCAATTTCAGAATAGGTGATTTAGAAAAATATGAAAGAATTTTCGTAAATGCTGGCCTTAAACATTCACTGTTTACAATCACATTGGGGTGTTTATTTGTTAGTAGATCAGTGAAACATTTGGTCAATTCAGCAAAATGAGGAATAAATTGTCTATAATAGTTTAAAAGACCTAACACACTTCGCAACTGTTTCTTAGTTGTCGGAAGTGACAATTTCAAAATTCCGGACATTATTTTATCGTCAGTTGATATAAAGCCATTTGAGATCTTATAGCCCAAAAATGAAATTTCCTGAAAGGCTATATCAACTTTGGAAGGTTTTACAGTCAGTCCATGATGTCTAATTCTGTCAAATGTCTGCTGTAGTGCTGTTATGTGCTCTGTCATGTCCTTTGTGTGTATGCAAATGTCGTCCATGTACCAAATGATGTTAGCAATGTCTGTCAAAAGAATTCTTGTCATTCTGACGAAGGTAGCTGGTGCATTGACTAATCCGAAAGGTAGTTTACACCATTCGTATAAACCCCACGGTGTGGCAAATGCAGTTAGATGTATACTATCAGGATGTACAGCTATCTGCCAGTAGCCTTTTGTCATGTCAAGTTTAGTAAAATAACGTGAGTCAGATAGTTCAGTCAAGATGTCTTCACAGTTGCTCATTGGTTCTAAATCCAACTGTGTAATACTGTTGAGTTTACGATAGTCCACACAAAGTCTAATAGTGTTGTCCTTTTTGCGTACTAAACCTATCGGTGAACAGAAATGAGATTGTGAACGTCGAATGATATGGTTTGCTTCTAAATCAATGATTTCTTGATGAAGTTTTTCTTTATAGTGTATAGGGATGGAATATGGTCTACACTTAATAGGAACGACAGATGTTAAGATGATATGGTGTTGCACTAAATCTGTCTGTCCTGGGCTGTCAGAAAAGATCGTCTTGTATTCTTGTATCAGTTGTCTGCAACTGTCAGTCTGTGTCTGCGTCAGTTTAGGATTTACCTTAATGTCCTGTAAGTTGGTCGTCGTGTCAAGAACTGGCGTAGACCGTCACAATTCTTTGGCCATGTTATGAGAAGAAATAAATTGGAGAACTTTGTGACAACTGGCAAGATCGAGGGGGAAGAGAACAAAGGGAAGGCAGAGAAGTAAATACCAAGATGGCTTGGCCACGTTGTATGGTTGAGATAAAAACACTTAGCTGGTTCACGACTCTAGTGATCGCATGAGATGGCGAAACATGACCGCCAAGCTTTTCGGCATGGTACATGATGATGATGATGATTACCTACACAATAAATCAACATTAGTTACCAAGTTTGATTATTCTCGAGCTGTAAGACCAGATACAAGCTGACTCAGCAATCACCAGATCCGATAATCATCATTAGGTGAAACATTGAATCAAAGGTATCATTTGGGGGAAAGTTTGTTTGTTTTGTTTGTTTAGTCGTTGGATCAACATCACGGCACACGGTTTAACCCAAAAGTGCTCCGTTTTCCTCCTAACTCAAACCTGAGTTTGGAGAAACTCAGCTCAATGCACGACCTCCGTGCATCGGCGAGGATCCTGAAATGCTTTGGGTAGATTTTTAACTTTTAATTTTTGCCCGGGCAGCGCCGTTAGGCTACTCTTTTTCGATTTCTAACTGCCAAGGGATTTTTTACGTGTGCAACATTACACACGGGCGTCCGATCTCACTACCCAGAAACCAGGGGAAATTACTGGAAGTCCAGGTGGATTCTTTTAAATAAATCCTGGTCCTCACCGGAGCCTGAACCCGGGACCTCCAGCACTCGAGGCGGATACCATACCTCGAGACCACTCAGTCCCCCCCCCCTTACGTGGCGAAGTGGTCAAGCCGTTTGACTCGGGCTCCAAAGGTTGTGGGCTCGATTCCGGGCCGCACCCTTCGGTTCACGAGTGAATATTTTCGGACACTTAAGGGTCGTCGCTAGAGCTACGGAATTCGTGCTTTGTGCGACGCTTTCCGCGCTGCGGAATGAGACCGAGCCGCATGGGATTTTTAAAAAAAAACCGGTGCAGTGAACTCGACATTGTCGACTTTTAAGCGACGTTCATTAGTTTGCAATTGCTTTCTGAATGACAGGTACTCATAGCATTGAATGAAAACCAAAGCAAGGTGGTCTGCTGCCAAATCGCCAGCAGCTATGTTTCGAACGCGGTATGCGGGATTGCGAATTGCATTCGTAACACCTTCTGCAAAGAAGCGGCAAACTGTGGATATGTTTAAGTAAATTGAATGTGCCAGTTTATAGGAAATGCGAGTGGGTTACTAAAATAAACAACAACAACAAATTTGATTTGAATAATGAGGACATAAACAACATTTTGCACAATTTATTACCCGTCATATTTCACTGCATCTCATCGGGTTAATACTACCAAACAACAACAAAACAAAAAAAATTCAACATATAATGAAGTAGCGTACTGAATCAATTCAAACGAAATACACATAACAAATCGTCATATTTTCTATGTCACATTGGTAGCTTTAAAGAGACCATCATGCCTTTCTCTTTGCGTAAATGTGTTTTACCCGAGTGAATAGCAGACGCCTCGGCAAATCTTATTTCATAATATCAAAACTGGAATATCTAGAGTTTGTCCGGAATGGATGACGTTGAAACATATGACAATGTGTTTTGTGTATCGTGGTAGAAAGGATTCATTACGCTACTTCTGTATATCTTGAACCTGTTTTTCTATAGAATACACCTGATTTTCTAGAACCGTCACACAGTGTAGTCATGAATGCATGGAGGAATCGGTGGTCAGTCTCTTTTTCACTTAGCGGACGACGAACTCGGACGTCGAATCCCTCGCCCAAACTCGCTAACGGCATTATCTGTGCAACTTTGCCTGTTGCCATAACATATTTTCTATGGGCGCCACTCTTTTGACCAGTGAACTACATGTCTGACACATGGTGTGGGTGCTTATCTTGGCAGCCTGTGAAAGGGATTCTACATGTAATCTTTTCTCTTCTCAGGGGGCTGCGTGGTCTCGAGGTATGGTGTCCGCCTCGAGTGCTGGAGGTCCCGGGTTCAGGCCCCGGTGAGGACCAGGATTTATTTAAAGAATCCACCGGGACTTCCAGTAATTTCCCCTGGTCTCTGGGTAGTGAGATCTGAAGCCCGTGTGTATTGTTGCGCACATAAAAAATCCCTTGGCAGTTGGAAATCGAAAAAGAGTAGCCTAACGGCGCCGCCCGGGCAAAATTTCGAGTTAAAAATCTACCCAAAGTATTTCATGATCCTCGGCGGTGGTACGGAGTTCGTGCACTGAGCTGAGTTTCTCCAGACTCAGGTTTGAGTTAGGAGGAGAACGCAGCACTTATGGGTTGCACCCGTGTGCCGTGATGTTGAACCATAAACTAAACTAAAAAACTAAACTAAAACTCTTTTCTTGATCTTCTATTTTGTTCAGTTATTTTCTTAGACAGCTAGGATCGAAGTGATTAGGTTAGCTAGCAAGTCAGCTGTGTACTGTCTGGGTTTCTCCAGCGAACCGAAGAGTAGAACGACTAATGCGCGAAACATCAATTTCGTTGTGAGGTTGATTTCTACAGGTTTTAAACTGTGGGACTGTGATTGGCAACAACAACATAAGGCGAGGTCTTACAGCAAGAGAAGAAACTGTCGTTTGAGTGTGAAGTGTTGGGCTTTCATATACTCTTGGCCACCTCTTTGCTCCCAGACAATTATCAGACAACTAACAGACCATTAACAGTCAATTATCAGATAACTAACAAACAATTATCAGACAACTAACAAACCATTATAAGACAACTAACAGAATATTAACAGACAATTATCAGACAACTAACAGACAATTAACAGACAACTAACAGACAATTATCAGACAACTAACAGACTATTAACAGACATTTATCAGACAACTAACAGACCATTAACAAACAATTAGTAAATAGGCAATTAACAGACAATTCCCAAACTATAACAATTCAATCTCCAGACAATTGTGAAAGTTTGAAGATTGAGCACAACCCACAACTGGCAACGCTGATCGTATACCGGTACGAACCTTGGACCGTGTCCACGTCGGATTGGAAGCACTAGACTGGAGTTTCGCTCTCCTTTGAGCTCTCTTCTGACGTGAACAAGGTATGTACCGGAATACGATCAGCGTTGCCAGTATTGGATTATACTGAATCTTCAAACCTCGAATCCCGAAACAACCAAATAAATCAATTCTGAAAGTTATCTTGCGCCCATTTTCCGAACCTGGGTCGTCTCCGGATTGGAAAAGAATATACCCGCGACAGTTGTAGATTGACATGGGAAAGCTGTCTGGGAAATCAGGTGCGCTAACAGCTTTGCCACAGCGACTCAACAAATCACTCATTGAATAAACTGGTGATGGCTAGGAAATGTAAGGAGTAGCTGATGACTATTTGCTGAATGACTTTGGTCTAGAGTGGATAACACTGGCCCCTTGCCGTATTGACAGACGATAGTTTGTTACCTTGTGCTTCAAATAAAAAAAAGGCGTAATAGCTTCTCAATTGCCCAAACCCTGAGCTGATTTGTAGAGAAAATGTGTTTTCCATGTTGCAAGATCCCTCACACGGCCTGCCTAGTTTACTCCAGAGGACAAGTAACATCAATACGTCTGGAACAAGACAAGATGCAGAAGCTGCCTGATCAGTAAAGCAATTCTCTAACTGTCCGTCTGCCGCCGGAATTTCGATCCTAGATCAGTTGCAGACCAAGATTTAGAGCTTGGTATGCCCTGCCATGACATGTAGTCTTTCAGATGCTTTTACTCGCACCAGGATAAGGTTTGTACCCTCCCAATTGCGCTCCTCCACCCTAAGCCAGAGTTTGTGGAAGGCATCATATATACACATATATGTTTATCTTACCTGTTCCACAACTAATTTTTCCCCTGTATCAAATGTCATGGTTAGAGCTGTTGGTATTTCCAATTCACCTCTTCAGTTCTTGGTGTGGGGAATCAGATCTCGACTAAATACAGGAAATAAGAATACAAGTGAAAAAGATCAGGCAACAAGACAGCAAGACAAACGTGTATTAAAATAAGTTATAATGATTTTATATAGATGCAAATGAGTAATGACAAGATGAAAAAGCTGGGGAAAGTTCAAATGTAGTGTTTCAGAAGAATGCAGAGTGTCAACGACTCAACTGACAGACATCATCGGGTACTTCTCACACACCAATACAAGGAAACTTGCAAGTCGTGTGGGAGGCAAAATGCATGGTCCATTTTTATTGCCGTTGGCTCGCTACAAGCAGTAAACAGTCGCTATTGAAACACACAACATAAAGCCACAGAAGTATCTAACATAAACTGCTAACCCTATGCTAACTCTATCTATTAAGTGAACACGAAACTCTTATCCCTATTCTAACGATGTGAACACTACAAGTCCAGTCTCCCGTCTGACCAACATCTCTCCCGTGGTTACACACCACGCGGAGTCACCTTCACCTTGGTGCGTGTTGCCTCACATCGCACGCTGATGGCCAACGTGGCCTGTTGAGTGTATACTCAACTGTGCTGTGGCTACACGAGGCGTGATGTTATCGTGATGAGAGTGCTAACTCTCTGAACAACGCCTGCGTGTCTCATGAGGGAGTGGTTAACCTTCTCCCATTACCTCATCTCCCCTGCCCTTGCCTCGGGCACCGTATCTCCTCCTGGTCTCTTCAGGATTGCCTGCTCTCCCTGGCGGAGGGGATGCGGTCGAGTCTTTGACACACACCCACCCCTCCTGTGTTGCGTCACCAACTTTCACTCGTTGGTTGTGACGCAAGAGGTTTCTAAACAAAAAATTAGTGTCTCTAATTTTTGTCAAAGACTAGATAACTTGGCTTTGGGCATTCCAATAGATTATTAATAACTATTGTCACAATGTAGCAAAGCTTTACTTGGCTACTGGCAATCGCCACAAACTTGATTGGTTGGCGTGAGCCCTCTTCTCACATGCTATATTATATTTATTAGAGGTATGTCTGAACCGGACCGTTGCCTTATAAGACCTGCCCTCACATAGTAAATTAACTTACTACCCATACAAAGTTGACTTTCTTAGGGTCAACACATGAATTGCTTCATGTCCCCCATATAATATTTAACAACCATACTACAAGAGTGTGTGCGACAGGCTTTACCTACTTCGCTTCCGCGCGTAAAGCTTTATTTCACTGTTAATTTAGTTCTTCGTTGTCTATTATGTCCCCTGACCCGAAGTTATCTGCCTTTGATCTACAAATAGTGTATGCAGTTTATATGTTTGTTTTTCTGGTTGTTTGCGTGTTTGGATGTAATAAATTTACTAATCTCATTTCTACTCTATATTTATAACTTCTGCATGTTAGTTTTTTGAGTGTCATATTTTGGTTAAATGTGGCCACAAACAGGTGTATAGCACTAATTCGTGACTACATTCCATTTTTATGAAACCCAAAATACTGTAATCTAAGTTCTAAATTATATTACAGACAACACATTCACACTAACACAATTTCACTAACGAAAACCAACATTAACACAAACAAATATTAAAAGTCGTGCCAGGCAGCAGAAGAATTTGCTGACTGATCGCACTCTCTCCCGTCTATTTTCCATTCATTCTCACTTTCACACTTCTGTCATACTCCTTTCACCCTTACTTCTATCACACATCTTTCATCCTTACATACTCATTCTTCTGATTATTTAAAAACCTTGGAGTGTCCCTGTACATGTTTGGCTCAGTTTGAGATAGTTGAGCCCAATGACTCAGCGCAAGTCGCTGCACGAGTCATATATGTACATTATATTTACATGGATGAGACAGGGTTGATGGCTTGTCCCTTTGATCTCACCATCTAGTATATCACACTAACATAAAATATCACGTTCTACATTCTAATAAACTATCCTACTTTTATAAATAAGTATTTAATGTGTTATCTAAATTCTGTTATGTTAATTATATGATCTGTTTATACTACTTCTTATGTTTATCTAATCTAAGGGATGTAATCTAACTATTCAAATGTAATTGGTGTGATATGAGTTATGTACCTTAATTACATGGATGATGTGAACATAAATTGTGTACTTTTCTAATACTATACTATCTAATGTTTTTAGATTGAAAATGAATTATATGATTAATGTTCTTAATCTAAATGATGTAAAATGATAATATTAATAATTGGTAATGTTTGATAGATGGTATGGTTTTCCTTAAGATGAAATAAACTAAAGTAAACTAAACTAAAGCTACATGACATGTAATTCTATTTTAATTTCGCTTGTAATTAACTATTCTTACGTCTAACCTAATATTTTACTTTAAATTTAAGTTAAGTAACTGGGTTAATTACTGTACTAAGTAAATTATTTAAATACATGAGACTATTATACTACCTAATTCTATATCTAATTTATCACTATCTTAAAATACTTTATTACATATCACATTGAGTTTATATACATGGTATTCAGTTCTCTCAGGTTAGTAGTTGCCTTCATGTTTGTACATTGGTTGTATAGGCACAATCTATCTACACAATTTGCCTGGGTATCTGAAATACATTGTACAGTCATCATAGCGTTTATCGGTAGTGCACGTGTAGAGATTCGCTGGTGTCGAAGTTTAGTCTTTATGTGTCTGAAATTAAGCACTGTTCTGACACTGTTTTCTACATTTCACACAAATGATACACCGGAATGGAGCTTAGTTGGAAATGAGCTGTCCTGGTTCACACGGTGGTATCTAAGTTCTGTAGCACAGTTCTTCAGTTAATGTCTACGGACACATGATAGTTCATTGTACTTGGTACATTATTAAGCACACAATGTGATTGTATATGTAACCTATTTTACATAGCATATTGTAATTCATGTACTAACTATCACTCTACATTTCTATGTGGGATTTCAGGTATTTGTACCCCAGATGGTCTACTAAGGGTATCCGCTAGAATGTTGTCCTTACCCTTAATGTGTTCTATACTAAATGTATAGTTTTGAAGGATAAGAGACCACCTGTATATCCGGTCGTTTCGATGCACACCAGTCTGGATGACCGTAATGGGAGAATTGTCGGTCTGGACAATGAAGTGCACACCCGCCAGAAATCGATGGAGCTTTCTCACCGCATAGATGACGCTCAGGGCTTCCAGTTCTGCTATTGAATATCTGGACTCGGCAGGTGTGATCTTACGGCTCACGTAGCAAATCGGATGGAAGATGCCCTCATAAAATTGGCCTAGGACTGCAGCGATGGAGATCCTGCTGGCATCTGTCCTAAGATAATAAACGAGCCTAGGGTTAGGCAAGCGGAGGATTGGAACATTACTAAAAAGAATTTTCAATTTTGACAATGCAGAAATTAATAATGCATCTTTCACATCCAATTTTACTGATGCTTTTAACACATTAGAAAATACACTTGTAATTTCAGCTAGGTTTGGAATAAATTTACTATAGTAATTAACTAATCCCAAAAGGCTTCTAACCTGCTTTTTTGTAGTAGGCATGGTTAGATTCATAATTTTTGTAATAATCCTATTGTCAGTCTTCAGTTGACCTTGAGAGATGACATGACCCAAAAATTCAATTTCTTTTAGGCCTAATTCAACTTTGCTCGGTTTGACAGTGAGACCGAAGAGTCGCAACCTATCAAAGACATGTCTCAGTTTCAGTAAGTGTGTAGTCCAGTCTTCAGTATGGACACTTATATCATCTATATAGGTCACAGTATTCGTCACTCCATGTAATAGATCTCTAGTTAAACGTACGAAAGTGGCAGGAGCATTTCGAAGTCCGAAAGGAAGAAATCGCCACTCGTATAGTCCTAAAGGTGTTGAAAACGCAGTAAGATGCATAGTTTGAGCCTGCATAGGGACCTGCCAGTATCCTTTAGTAAGATCTAGTTTTGAAAAGATTTTAGAAGTAGACATGTCCAAGATAAGATCTTCGCAGGAAGGAATAGGTTCTGCGTCGATCTTAGTGTTGTTATTGAGTTTTCGATAGTCGACGCACAGTCGAATTGTGGAATCCTTCTTCTTAACTAGGACGATTGGAAATGAGTACTCAGATGTAGACTTTTGGATAATCCCACTAGCTTCTAAATTAAGAATTTCCTTATTTAGATTTTCCCTATAGCTAAGTGGGATAGAGTACGGCCTGCATTTAATAGGCTTGAAGTCCGAAAGAAGAATGGAGTGTTCGATTCTGTCCGTCCTACCTGGGATGTCAGAGAATAGGTCTTTGTATTCGGTAACTAAATCAACTAATTGTCTTCGTTGAATGTCTGTTAGTCCCTGATATATATGTATACTGTCCAATGTCGCCGTTTTGTCTACAATGGGAACGGGTAGTTCCATTCCGTCGTCGTCTACCTGATTCAGTACAGTGGTAGTGCTAAGTGTGTATTCTGTAAACTTACTAGATGTATTGCCATTGTCGGAACTGCCAGTCTCACTAACTAGTGTAGTTGTGTTGTGTATGTCTGTCGTCTGATCACTTGGTGTTGGTGCACTATGTTTGTCTGTCACTACTTCTGTCTCTTGTCTTGAAAAGTAAAGTTTACGCATGTTGACATGGAATATCTCTAAGTGTCTGTTTATCGATATTTCATCGTCAACATGTACCATGGTTATGTACCACTTTGAATGGTCCTTGCCATTTCGTTTGTATGGGAGTAGCCTAAATCTGTCTTGATCAAGTTCAAGATCACTGGTTTTCGCACCGTTGTTTGTGTGTTTGTTGTAGAACTGACCCTTCCTCTATCAAATGGCTTGGGAGCCCATGTAGAAGGTTGTACTTCAGCTGTAGGATGTCTACCCTTAAACTTTTGTACTAAATGTTGACAGACATTGCAAGCAAATACATTATGATAAAATACTTTTATATTATTGAAAAAACCTGGCCTGGTATTGTTGTATGCAGGATGACCAGCAAACGGTGTTTTATGTGCATACCTTAGCCCAGTTAACTGGTGTTGTTCAGGTAACACCTGTTCATGGTTACTAGTAGTATAACATGTCGTTGACATGCCATTATTACGTCTAAAGAACCATGATGCATTTTTGGTTACTTTGGCTTTATCTGTTAGCAATTTTAAGTATGGAGACACACTAGGGTCAGCTTTCTGCTGTTTTATAAATTCCTGTCTGCTGGTGTCATCTGTGCCAGTTGGAGAAAGCAACAGTAGTCTCTCATCTTGTAGTGTGTCTTGATGTTTCACACTGTCTGCTCTGGTTGTGGCATTAGCTGCATTTAACTTTTCCCATGCAACTATTTCTTCATTAGTACATTGTTTCAGTTGGGGTAAGCACCCCAAAATTAAATCAGTACAAGGGTTGTTTAGTATTGCACAAGTAAAGGTACCAGAAAGAAAAGGAGAATTAATATGGGCTTTTGCCAAAGGGTAAATTTCAATGTTACCCGAAAAAGTTCGGCATTTGACCGTATCACCTGTGTAATCACCCGGATTCACAAGTTCTTTCCGAAGACCAATAAGGGTGCTGCCGTTGTCTAGCAAACATTGGCATGGTACGTCATTGACCATTGCCTTGTGGAACACCAAATTGCCTCTGGAGGCTAATGCTGCGTTCACACTCTCAGATGAGCATGGTACTGTATGTCCACATTCCAGTTTTCCGTCTGCATGGAATTGGTGACATCGTTCACAGCTGTCAAAGCTCAACATATCGTTTGCACCACAAACATCTTCTGCTTGGTTAGTAGGTAAGTCACTTTCAACCTCACACTCATTCTCACTACCACTATCTGAAGAGGTGTCAATCAGAATAGCATTGTTAGCCTTCATACGTTGGCGGCCAAGGCACTTATTAGAATAATGGCCATAGCTGGAACAAAAAAAAACATTTGATTGCACGCCTGTATGCAGATCTTTTGCTTTGCTGCTTCTTGATAACATTTTCAAGATGCGCCGGATAATTCGGCGATTTGTCGCACATAGA
Organism: Cepaea nemoralis; assembly: GCA_014155875.1. Lineage (NCBI taxonomy): Eukaryota > Metazoa > Mollusca > Gastropoda > Stylommatophora > Helicidae > Cepaea > Cepaea nemoralis. The sequence continues at coordinate 49,663 of JACEFZ010008608.1, forward strand.
GTAAGTGTCGTGCAAAAGTTGACAGTATATGCATTTGGAAACTTTCCTGTCTTTCTTGTCATATTTCTGGAAAGGTTTTCTGTTACTCTGATATTTTGGTTGGTCTTTCACAAACGAGACTATTTCAGAGTCATTTGAAGTGTTAAAAACATCTCTGTTGGAAGAAAAATATAGTGAGCCTTTTTTTCTCAAATTGCTCTATGTTTTCAATGTCTGACTGCTGCAAAAATTTGGCAAAAGGAGAAGGTATGGTGGATATAACCTTATCCATAGCAATTAAGTTTTTTAATCTATCAAAGTCTTTTCCTATGTTCGCTGCTTTAAGCCATCTGTTTAGTACACTTTGTACATTTGAAACATAATCAATAAAAGTTTCACTAGGTTTAGGTTTTAGATCTGAGAACTGAACCTGATACCCAGGGGCATCAAGTAAAAAGTGCTGCATAATCCTATCATGGATGTATTGATAGTTAGATCTGAGCTCAGTTGGTATAGACTCTATTACTTTAAGGGGCTCACCACTCAGGTTCTTCATATAGATTGGGGCCCACATTTCTAATGGAACTTGGTGGTATTTAAATTGGTATTCTACATTCTCTGTCCAGGCAGATATGGAATCATCTTTACAGTATGGTTTGATAATATTTTTGTATTTGTTGAATTTGTTTTCTTCTTGTTGACTTCTTAGTTTAGTGGCAGAGATTTCTGCGTGTGAGTCTACATCCATCCCTTTCATCCTTAACTGTGTTTCTGATTCTACTTGTATTTGTTTTTCCTTTAGGTCCAATTCCCTTTGTTTTAATTCTCTCTCTTGGTCTAACTGCTGTTGTTTCATCTGTTTATCAAATTCTAACTGTTTTTGTTTTGTTATCTCAGCTAGTTCTGCAATCTCCTTTTGATGTTGTCTTTCTAGTGCCCGTTCATTTCTTTCAGCATCTTCTTTTCGTATGCGTTCGGCTTTTTCAGCCTCTTTTGCTTCTTTCTCCGCATCTTTTACTTCTTTAAATTTTTGATCAGCATATTGTTGTAGCTCTTTTCCTGTTAATTCTAGTTCTTTACCTGCTTTTATGAAATCTGATAAAGTTGCCATCTTAATTTAGTAATTGGCTAGCAGTGACAGGCAATGATCACTTTAATCACTTCTTTATCTTTGATATGTTATGTTTGTTTTTATCTGAGCACTATAGATTGTAATGTTTGTTTATACCCTGCTCTGATTTATCTTGAAGAAAAACAGAGTATACAAATATGTCAACGCGTTACAAGCTGAAAAAGAGATGCACTATTAATCACATTGCATGCCAAAATATATAAGTGTACTCAGCTTTAACGTTCCCAAGGATCGGGGAACGGAACTCCGTTGACACAGGTCGCCTTGTTTGGTAACTTTGGGGTGGAGACACGTTTCGTAACCAGCACACTATATTTGGTACCTTGGCGTAAGTAATCAGCCCTCTGATATGCAGGGCCGTAGTACGCACGATTACTGCACGATATATTATCACTAGACAACTAAGGACAATGACTTAGACAATTACAGACTCACGAACAACTAGAATATGTATTAAATAAATTAAATGTCAATGTCCTGTCTTTGTTCTATCAGTTATTGCCTTACGTTACTAATCTATTTAATTCCTGTAAGTGTTGTGCAGGCAAGTATCATCTGCCTGGCCAAAAAATAGTTCCATCGTGACGGTAAACCAAGAGAAAATAGCACCAAAAATATGCATATCTGCTTTTAAAGCAATCAAAATAACATCATAGTGTTCAAATAAATAAATATATTCCTTTAGTAATTCAAATAAATAAATAATAAATGATATAACGTACCGATTCAGGCGAGCCGCCTTTTAGCGATTCTGTACACACTCGATTGCTGTATGCTAATGACCCAAGACGACTGTTTGTCAATCATCTTACGTCACAGCACAGCGCGATCAAAAATCGATATTGTCGGCTGGCGTTGTATCGCTCCGCCGTGAATCATTTTTGGTACTCATTTATCAACAAAACGGTAAATATTTAAATAAATATAAGAAAACAAGAATATTAATACTTACAGCTTTGATGAATACATAATTTCATTAACTCAATATTTCATAAACACCATGAAACAATCTATTTTGTCACGATAGGCACATTTCTAGCTCGCAAATTGTTCTCGTCTGCACAAATTACCGTCACTACAAAAATTAAACCCTAGTCCAGAGCCCGTGGATGAGTGGATTAGCTTGAACTTTTCGTTCAAGCTTCACTTCTGACAACCACAATTACCCTGGCCTGTCAACGACTCAACTGACAGACATCATCGGGTACTTCTCACACACCAATACAAGGAAACTTGCAAGTCGTGTGGGAGGCAAAATGCATGGTCCATTTTTATTGCCGTTGGCTCGCTACAAGCAGTAAACAGTCGCTATTGAAACACACAACATAAAGCCACAGAAGTATCTAACATAAACTGCTAACCCTATGCTAACTCTATCTATTAAGTGAACACGAAACTCTTATCCCTATTCTAACGATGTGAACACTACAAGTCCAGTCTCCCGTCTGACCAACATCTCTCCCGTGGTTACACACCACGCGGAGTCAACTTCACCTTGGTGCGTGTTGCCTCACATCGCACGCTGATGGCCAACGTGGCCTGTTGAGTGTATACTCAACTGTGCTGTGGCTACACGAGGCGTGATGTTATCGTGATGAGAGTGCTAACTCTCTGAACAACGCCTGCGTGTCTCATGAGGGAGTGGTTAACCTTCTCCCATTACCTCATCTCCCCTGCCCTTGCCTCGGGCACCGTATCTCCTCCTGGTCTCTTCAGGATTGCCTGCTCTCCCTGGCGGAGGGGATGCGGTCGAGTCTTTGACACAGAGAGTGTTGTAAACTGAGAAGAAATCAAACGCCGAGGTTGTAATCTCTGCAGGCGTTATTAGAGCGCTGATTGTAGTCAACAATAAGAATGAGAAAAACAGCTTTCTTTTGTCATGTGATGAGAAGAGATGCAATATAAAATATCGTGATAACTGGAAAGATCTACAGGAAGAGAGGCAGGGGCAGACCTAAAGAAATGATACTGGATGGACTAAGACGGTTGTATGGAGAAATATCAGCAGAGTTGATCCAGAACACTAAAGACTCCCATCTGTGGAGAGACTTGGACGCCTACGCCAGCAGACAAGGCAAATGGTGATGCTGATCAAAGCCATAAGGAAAGGGCACATAAAATGTATGGAACATAACAAGAAAAGATGTAGAATAAAGAAATTAGCCTTATATGTCTAGGACATTCTAGGCAATAGTGTCAGAGAAAGATGTGTGTGGAAAAACTTAAATCTTCAGAGCAGTTAACTAACTAAGAGAACTGGCTACGCACATAAGAAGTAGGCGGTACACATTATATTGGCATGTCATACAAAAGGTACAATTGGAGAATGTCACCACAACGGGAAGGTTGGAGGGCAAGAGAGGCAGATGAAGAGCAAGAGAAAAGAGAGACAGTTTGAGATCATGACATGGAAGAACATTAGTATCAGAAATGACTGACAGCTTACGAAACAAAAATCTGTGAACCGACATGACCACCAACGTCATACGGCACGGACTATAAAAAGCAGTCGTAGAAAACATCCAAAATAAGCGACCATTAAACATATCATTAACTGAAAACTCACAAAGAAAAGAGAATTCAGCATTACAAATGTCGACAAGATTACGTCTTTTAACAGTTTAGATTACAAACTAATTATATTCTAGACGTGACATATCACATGCTTAAGATGTCACAAATCTCCTTTATCGCAAAAGTACCATATCACAGACGTAACATGTTATGAACTAATGTCACAAATGCAACTTACCACGTACATAGGATGTCAGAAACTTATTATATCGCAAACGTAACATTATTTGGGATGTCACAAAGTGAATATAATACAAAAGTAACATGTCTCTTACGTGAGGTGTAACAACGAATTTTTCATAAATGTAACATATCGCATACTTCAGATGGTCATAATTATTTCGCAAACGTTACATTTCATATATTTGAATGTCATAAACTAGTAATGTTTAGTATGAATGTCATAAACATATCACCTACCTGAGATCTCATATACTAATTACATCGGTAATCTAAACATACACCATACTTGAGATGTCACAATATTAATTATATCACACCCGTAACATATCTCATAAGTAATAGGTTACAAACTAATCTTATCACAAACGTCACATACCACATGCTTTCCTGTCACAAAGAAATTATATCACGAAAGTAACATATCACATGTGTAAGATGACGCAATCTCATATATCCAAACATACCACAACATTTCATTAACTAATATCATACACTTAACTTACGACATACTTATGTCACGAACTTACGATATCACAAACGTAACAAATCTCGCAATTCAGATGTCACAAAGGAAATTTATCACAAACGTAACAAATCTCGCAATTCAGATGTCACAAAGGAAATTTATCACAAACTTAACATATCTCATACTTGAGATGTAACAAACTAAGTATATCGCAAACGTAACATTTAAAATACTTGAATATCATAAGCTAATTATATCCCATAAAACAAATATATCACAAACTTGACATAAACTAATTACATCTTAAACCTAAACATGTCACATAATCTCTTATATCGCAAACGTGACCTATCACATATTTAACATGCTTCAAATTAATAATGTCACAAATGTAAAATACTATGCACTTAAGGTGCCACTCATTTATTATATCGCGTTCCCACATTTGAGATGCTACAAACTAAATATATCACTAACGTATGCTATGTGAGATGTCATAAACTAATAAATGTTACAAAAAAAAATATCACAAACTTGAGATGTCACAGACTAAATAAATTACAAACATAACTTACCTCATAGTTAAGACGTCGTAAATTAATTATATAACAAACAAAAATATATCACATACTTGAGATGTCACCAACTAAATATATCACATACATAACTTATACTCGAGATATCATAAACTAATTATGTAGCATTATAAATCACATACTTGAGATATCACGAAATAATAACATCGCAAACTCAAAACAAATCACATACTTGAGATGTCACAATATAATTATACTGTGTTCACAATTTTTCGGGACACGCATCGTGTTTCCAGAACTGTAAGGCTTCGGGTCATTATATTACTAAACAAACCATTCATTCAGTAGCATGTCCTTTGCAGAACCTCGCTCCCATAACAACCTTCCGGAAAGCTTCTCGATCACAAGCAAGATGTCCCGCGTCTGATACACCCATCTGGAGATCATCCGCCACATCCTGCACCCATCTTCTCTCTGGCGTTCCTCTTCCTCTCTTCCCAGACATATACCCTTCCATTATTGTTCTCTCCAAACCTTCGTGACGTTTCAAGTGACCAAAATACTTCAATTTTTTTTTGTTTTATCGTCTTTAATAGCCACCCCTCCTCAATATTCAACTCTTGAAGTATGGATGCATTTGTTCTTTTCTTTACCCAAGATATTCTTAGAACTCGTCTATAACATTTATATTCAAAGGTGTTTATGCGCTGTTCGGCCTGTTTAGTAAGTGTCCATGTCTCACAGGCGTATGCTGCAATGGGAAAGATGAATGCTCTTAAAAATCTAATTTTTGTAGTTCTGTCTGTCCCACTCCATAATTTATTCATCTGTTTTAGTCTTTGAAGGGCAATGGATAGTCGCCGTTTAATTTCTTTAATTGTGTCACCGTTATTGGTAATCAATGACCCAAGATATTCAAAATTTTCCACCACCTCCAATTTTCCCCCATTAATGTATATTTCTTTCTCCATAGTAGTTTTATCTGTATGCATTATCTTTGTTTTTGCTATGTTAAGATATAAGTTGTGATTTTCACTATTTAATTGGGTTGAGGCTATTAGGTTTTCTATGCCATTCTGTGTTGTGGATAGTAATACTGTATCATCAGCATATCGAATCTCTGGTATGTCATGACCGCCGATATTTAGGGCATCATATAGCTGTTTATATCATCTCTTACATTTCTCATTATATTTTCGGCGTACAGGTTAAACAAATAGGGTGACAGCACGCAGCCCTGACGAACTCCTTGTTTGATGTCAAACCAATCTGATGTCTCGCCATCTATTCTAACTGCTGCTTGTTGGTCTAGATAGAGCATTTTTATGAGTTGTACTACATGTGATGGAAAGCCCATAGTCCTCATGATTTCCCAAAGTTTCTGATGCTGTACACAGTCAAATGCCTTTGAATAATCCACAAAACATGAGTATAGGTTTACATTAAATTCTCTGCACTTCTCTATTATTAAACGCATGTTGAATATGTGATCTCTTGTTCCTTTTCCTTGTCTAAATCCAGCTTGAACTACGTTAATCTCTTCTTCCATTTTCTTACGAAGTCTTGCCATTATGACTTTTAGTAGGATTTTACTTGCATGACTGATCAGGGCAACAGTTCTATAGTTGGTGCATAATTTCAGGTTGCCCTTTTTTGGTATTGGAATGAAGATAGTTCTCTTCCAATCTTTTGGCCATATACCATATTTCCAAATCTTTGTACATAATGCATGATATATGTGTATGCTTTCTTCTCCTCCCGCTTTAATTAGTTCAGCTGGTATCTCATCACATCCAGGAGATTTACCATTCTTCAGGTGCTTTATAGCCCAAGCAATTTCATCTAATGAGGGTTCAGGTTCTGTCTCTGCTGTCGTTGGCTCATGTATCTCATTCATATCCTCACTGTCACTCATATCATACATTCCACTGCAGTACTCCTGCCATCTTTCTAGAATTTGTCTAGATTCTGTTAAGGTATTTCCCATCTTGTCACAGATAACATTCAATTGAGGTTGAACATTTCTTGTCAATAACTTCATTTCTTTGAACATTTCATAATCTCTTCCAGCCTTATGATATTGCTCTATTCTGGTACAGCAATCTTGTATATATTGATTTTTGTCCTTTCTTGTGTTCTTTCTTATTTCTCGAGTTAAAGATTTATACTTCATCCTGTGGTTAATTGATTCATCTCCTTTCTGTTTCAGTTCCCTTCGTTGTTTTATTAATTCTAACGTGTCTAATGTAATCCATGGCTTAAGTTGCTTTTTCTTGGTCGGAATTAGATCTTTGGCTGCATTTGTCAAGATATCTCTAGCTTGTACTGCCAGTTCATCAGGTGTCATTTCTTCTTGTACAGACATCAAGACCCCAAAGCGATTCCTAACTTCTATGTTGTATGCGTCTGGTATGTTTGTGAGATCAAAACGAAGTGGCCTTGGTCCTCGGGTAAGCTTTTTGAGTTTTAATTTCAGATCTGCTTCTAATAACTGATGATCTGTATCACAGTCTGCCCTTAGTAGGGTTTTTGCAGATGTTATGCTTGATCTCCATCTTCTATGTATTAAAATATAATCTATCTGATTTTTTGTAAAACTGTCTTGAGACTTCCATGTGAAGAGTCTTCTTGGATGTTGTTTAAAAAAGTGTGTTGACTATCGTTAACTCATTTTCTGTGCAAAATTCAATTAATTTGTCACCTGCATCATTTCTATTTCCTAATCCAAATTTTCCTAAAACGTGTCTCTCATTTTTAGCTCTTCCTGCACCTACTTTTGCATTAAAATCTCCCATTATTATTTCTATATCATTATGACCAATCTTATTTAATGTGTCTTGTAGTGTGTTGTAAAAATCTTCAATTTCGTCCTCCTCTGCTGTTGAAGTAGGTGCATATATCTGTATGAGAGTTGTGTTTTTTGGACGGCCTTTAAGTCTAATAGTGAGGATTCTATCACTAACTGGAT